>OW028576.1:49474198-49761698 GCA_932294295.1 Alitta virens | reverse complement strand
AATGATGTTAATAATAGCAAATAGATTCAGAACTGGGTTTAGACACCAATGGTCTGAAAACGTGATTTATTTATCAATTCAACAAATTACTTACAATGTATAAATACACGAATTGAAAGATAATTTTAAGGCAAACCAAGCATAAAAGTGTTTTATTCATTTTTTTAAAATATGATCAATTCATGGTTTTTTTATTTGTAAAAAACGGAAAAAAAATAAAATTATTTACACATGATACCCCATATAAATTAAGCACAACTGTGGAAAAAATTCAACCACAGCTTATTAAATTTTAATGTTGAAATGGTGTTGGTTCTGGGTTATATAAGCTATAAAATGTGATTAATCGATTTATTGGTTCAAGAAAGTTGATTAATATTGAAAAAAAAATAATTAAATAAATAAAATTAAGTCGTTTATAATACATGGTGCCAATTTGGGGAATTTTGATGATAGGGTGAGAGACATGTTAGGAATATGTAATAAGCAATGTACATGCCACTTTGTGTAGACTACAATACAATGAATATATTCCAGTTTATGGATTAGCTAATACAGTGTATATAATGAGATTAGCAATCTATCTATCAATCTATCTGTTAATCAATCTATCTATCAATCTATCAATCTATCAATCTGTCTATCTATTTATCTATCTATCAATCAATCTATCAATCTATCTATCAATCAATCAATCTATCTATCTATATATCAATTGATCTATCTATCTATCTCAATCAATCTATCAATATATCAATCAATCTATCTATCTATCAATCAATCTATCAGTCAATCTATATATCTATCTATATGTCTATCTGTCTTTCTGTCTTTAATGCGTCTTTCTTTCTGTCTTTCTTTCTTTTTGCTTTTCTCTAATAATGTTTTACCCCTCACACCAACTAATACAAATAATTATCAACATTATACATATTATTACTAATATTACTTTTAAAAGACTTTTTTTTAGTAAACTTTGTAAAATTAAATGAAGTTCCTTCAATTGTGACAAATATCTAGCAAACAAGCTCAAACAGCAATTGACTTGTGAACTTTATTATATATTAAGACAAGAAACTAACTTTATGAGGCTGACTTATCAAAGGAGATGGATAAGCATCATAATGTACGCTGCTATCTGCAAAACAGTAGACATTGGGTCAAGGGGTGCGGAGCTGATAGGAGAGGGGGCAGTCAAAGGGAGGGGGGCTTAATTGGCTATCAATTGGGTAAATATGATAAACTATGATAGCATTTATGTAAACAAACTCTTACACTTTTTTCATGAGTAAACTCGAGTCCATAGGTCAACTTTTAGTGAAGATTTGGCACCAATTGGACCACGGGAACATATTTAAAAAAATGTTTAAAGGCGAAAATGAGCCTCTGTGTGTAATGGTTGCTGCAGACCTGCCTATCATTACCAATTAAATGGTAGCGTTAGAGCGTTGCTATTTCATGATGATTCACTCGACTGCTCATGGCCTACTGTTTGTGAAGTTACACGCATATGGTTTATCACTTGAAGACTACTTAAAAAATAGAAAACAAACTGTAAAACTAGGTAACATTAAAAGCGAATGGTTAAATTTGAAAACTTGTGTTTCCCAAGGGTCTCTCTTGGGCCCTCTGTTATTTAACATTTACATAAATGATTTCTTTCTGATTTAAGTAGTGTTTACTGTTATGCAGATGATAGCACTTATCCTATGCACACAGAGACCCAATGGTCATGAAGGACAAACTTGAAAGGCTTCTACTGTAGCAATCTCATGGTTTCAAAAATAATTTTATGAAAGCAAATGCATCTAAATTCAAAGCAATATGTCTAAGTAGGGAAAATGTTTCAAGAGATTTTGAGATTGACAATCTTATAATACAGTCTGAGTCTGTTATTAATCTGTTAGGTATAAACATTGATAACAAACTGAATTTTGACTGCCATGTATCAGTAGTTTGTAGAAAAGCAGCAACACAAATTAATGCACTCCAAAGATTATGTAAACACATTGATTACACAATTAAACTCAGAATATATGAATCATTTATCTCATCTAATTTTGTCCATTGCACACTTGTGTATAATACTTTCATAATGGGACTAGACAGGAAACTTGTGAAACTAAATAAAAGAGCAATACGATTAGTTTGCAATGATTCTGATAGCCTGGACAACCAACTGCTAGAAAGAACATGCAAAAAAATGCTTTATGTAACAAGGAGAATTAGACTAGCAGAATTTGTTTATTGTACTCCATGATATAGCAAGATCTATAACAAGTCATTCTTTTCCAGGCAGATTACTATGAGATGAGAGATAATCTTAAGCTATTCAAGCCTATTTACAACACTATGCAATATGGTTTCAGGTCTATTATGTGTCAAGGTGCTTTGATTTGGTATTCCTTACCGGTTGAATTACAAGAAGTAGATGAATTAGCGAAGTTCAAAGACTTATTAAGACGTTGCAGTTCCTTGGAGAGTTGTTATTATGGATCATACATAATATGTCAGCAAAATAATTTATGATCATTGCATAGTTAAGTCTATCAGTCAGCTGAAGGCTTTATAGCTTATGCTTTATTGTTTTGTCATACACCTCTGACTATAAATAAAGTTTTATCTTATCTTATATCTTTATCTTATCTTATTGATAGTCATCCATGTTTTCTAATATCATTCCTATATCATTGGAATTGTTTATGATGGCAAGATATATATTTCTCAAAATACTGTTGTAGGTTTTAAAATTCTGTCTCTTTCTTTTATAAGTCTCATTATGTATCGGCCTGGTCACAATCAACCTGTACCCAGGATGGACACTGGAGTCAATTTGTTCACCCTTCCAAATCACTCTGTGATTATAACCGTTGTGTGACCTATCATGTCCTTCAACTTTCTGCCAAGTATTGTTGAACATCCACTCTTAGTTTTTGTGTGGCAATGGTATCAGTAAACGAAGGTTGAGCAGAGGTAGAGGTACAGCATAAATTCACCAAAACCATCAAAAAGTTTCAAATGCACCAATCATTTATAGTAGCATATTTTGAGTTTATTTTGAAAGGTTGCTTGCATTCACTTCAAAAGAGAAACTGCTACGAGGCATATTAGAGTGTCACTATTCCCATATTATTTAGCAGGCCTGCCCCAGTGAATTTGATGGAATAAGCTCAAACATAACATTTTTTAGGAATTCTCATAATGCTAAGGAGTTCCTTATGTTTTAAAAAACTCACATAGGAGTATGACAACTAAAAAGGCACTAATTTCACATATATGTTTCAGTTTGTATCCATTTTAAAAATAATATATCTGAAAATAGTTTGAATGACATCAGCACCACCGTATGAAATAGCCAAGATGTAATAAATATTCAAATTTCACATATATTTACTTTGTATGTAAGCTTGCCTCCCATTATCAGAAAATCTAGTTTTATTAGACTATATATATATCAGTGAGATTAAATTATAATAAATTATAATTTTAATACATGATTTAGTTATATTTCATGATAAAGACTTGTAAATTCACAAGTTTCCATTTTAGGGTTATGGACACTACAGGGGGTATGGACACTAAATTCTTGACACAATAGGTCCTGTAGTCTTGAACTAAATGTCTATATATTTCTGCTATCATATGCATTTACATGTACACCCCAAAGCACTTCAGAAAAAGTTTTGATTCAGCATTGTGTGCTCAGTGCCAGGCGATATTGACGCTACACTGTTTTTGGACATACACCATGTGAATTTTGAATAATCTGCTATTGTTCCACCTTAAACATTTCAGAAGGTGGATTTTGCTCTTTTCATTCAGGTTAGTACGTATAATTTGGACAGAAAATTGCATATTTTATGAAATAACGTATCAATATATGAGCAGTATGCAGAAATGGAAAAAAGTATAATGGAGGTTTTGTTCATCCTGCCGTCAAACTGGCACAGTAGGGGCTAATCCCATGCAATAACTTTCATAAAGAAGAAATTACATTATCTCTTTTTAAATGTAGCAAAAGGGATACACAAAAAATGCATGTTTTTTATTTGGGCACGCATAACGCTTAAATATGCCTATGTTTGTGATCATACTTTACCTGTTACAGGTAAAGTACCCACTTGAATCAACATTGTATTATCAAATTAGCACAACCTATGCTATAAATAACTGGCAAAAGACGTTCACAATCATGTGAAGCGTAATATAATTGAACTACTCTAATAGCATCTCTCAATGTGTTTGAAGAGCATGATATTGGAAATGAAATCAAGTTTGAATTAGAACGAATAAGCAACTGGCTAAAACTAAACAAACTATCTTTAAATTGTAAAAAAACTAAAGCTATGATTTTCCATATGCCAAAGAAAAAGTAAAATAAACCAAGAATATCGATAGATAGTACATACAAGAAAATTTGAAAAGGCGACCACATATCGATATGATTGCTTAAAAAATTGCCAAAACCGTAGGAATATTGTTCAGACTAAAATATGTATTATTCAATATTTACAATGCACTAATCTTGTCTCGCTTGAATTATGGAATTCTAGTGTGGGGACATTAGTCTAGTAGGCTACTTACAATACAAGAAAATAAAGCTGTAGGATGTGTAAGTAAAGTCAATTGCTATGCTCATACACGCCCATTATTTAAAACACTAGCTAAACTGAAATTAGAACACTTGTGTACTCTGCATGCATTTGCTTTCTATTATGAATTTGAAAACAATCTCTTTCCGGAATATTTCAATTTGATTAAAAGTATCTTGCAGGCAGGTAGATCACAACTGATATATCATACTCAAAATCAATACATTTATAGAATACCTTTAGTAAGATATGAATTTTCTAAACAAAGCATATACTACCGAATACCAAAAATAAATGAAAGAACAGAAAATTCTATGAAAGAAAAGATTTACACCCATAGCTGTTTTTCTTATAAAAAGTAAGCGAAAAGCAAAATAATACAATCATATTCGACTGACGGTTACAGAGATGCTTTGTTTGTGATAATTCCTCATGATAAAATTCAATAAATAAAACAAAATTTCTAATAACTATATGAATAAGTATCTGACTGGAGACTCCAATGGGTGGCTCCACAAAAGCGACATGACTGTCTTATGGGAGTCTCCCGAGGCACACATACCTTTTATGTACATTTTTATGCATTTCATTTTGTAAATTGTACCTGAATAAATCATCATCATCATCATCATCATCAATGCTGGGTACAGGTTGTTTGTGACCAGGCTGTATAGAAGTTGATTTCCACTGTATTATAGTTTATTTCTTTTTCTGATTGATTGGAGAATGCCCATGGTTATCCAATGGCTTTTTTTTTGTGTTTGAATTTGTTAAATGTAACATTATCTTACTGGGAAAATGTTCGTTTGCTTCTTAAAATTGTGGTTACTTTGATTGGGGTTCTCACCAAGGATATTATTAAATTGGGCTGTTATTTCAATGTTGCCACATAGATGTCACTATGGTATCTTGGTATGAGTAAGTAGTAATAACTTTGATGTATATCAATTGCTGCTTGTTGATTAATCATTTACAAAAATGGGAATTTTATAGAGAATCTGACGTTAATTTTTTGCTCCTATAAATGTGGAGACCATTAAGATGAGTGACTTACAATGAAGTACTGGTAATTGTGTCAATTGATGTCAATGTCTCAATGCTACTGGTCTGGATCTTAGGCAGATTATATGACCAGCCGCCAGAGGCAAATATAATGATGAAACGGTAAGGCTTGGAGTTCACACCATGTTACCCATGACTGGGATGTTTCGCTTGCCCCAACATAGACAAAGTACTTGGCATATTTCACGAGAAGAGTGTCGGTGCTGTCGGTACTGGGAATAAAACCCCAAAACGTCGATTAAAGTTTACATATTGTACTTATATAATGCCTGCATTTGATCATGCCTGTTGAGTTTGGGGTTGTTCAAAAGGCATATTAGGGTCAACACTGCAACTGTATTGTGTTTTGTATTTGGTTTTACTTTACAATTGTTTTTATATATGAGGGCTACATTAAAAACTTTCCGTATAAGAATGCGTCACCAACAAAAATATATCTATATACAAATAAATGAATATCTGGGACATTCAGCTCAGGTAGTCAATGTAGAAATTACACAAACATCACTATAAAGTTTACTCTGACTTTTTGGGTGACTTACCTTGACCAGTGACAAGAATTTCCCCTGGTTCTTTACGAATGATCTCATGGTCTTCTCCATCTGTTGCACTAAACAGTCCAAAGGGCCTTCCTGCAGCTTGTTTGGGATTCTCATGTAGGCATCAGCCATTTTCTGCAAGCATTTATTTCTTGGATGGTAATTAAATAAGTAAGGTATGCATTATCTATTATTGTGAGTGAAATATGCAAGTCCATTACATACAAATGAGAGAATGATACCCAGATACCCAGATAAATAAACATGAATTCACAGACGAAATACACTTGCACTGAAATCAGTTTTTCCCAAATGTGTCAATTGCTTCAAAAAATGATTGTTTGTTTTCAGACAAATAATTGTGTCATTGTTCAGACAGCTAGACAGACAGACAGACAGAACTTTTTTTTATTTATGCCATAAAAATCATACTAATACAATAAGATATTGTTATATAAATATTGGCTCAGGCGATGCCCATTTTGCCTAAGTGTAGGCGCTGCCATAGGCACCCCTGTTTAAATCATAAACTACAAGTTAAGATAACTGCCAAGTGAACAAAAAAATTACAAAACCTTATATAATAAGTGGAAAGGGGGAAAGGCAGAGCTTAAAGAGAGAAGCAGAGACTGTACTGCTGGTATGTTGGTTTTTACAGATATAGTCCACTCATTACTGTTTATAATCAGCCAAGATATTTACTGTCCTTAGACAATTATTATTATTGTACAAATCAAACAAATATTTTCGTTGGCCAAAACAATTATTGTTTTAAAAAAAAACAATGCATTGGCTGATTTGAAACAAACTTGATTGATTGATTGATTTATGTAGAATAGTGGACCCCAGCGACACAATTGTTTTTCTGATAACGATAAACATTTTTTTAGTGTGAGGATATGCAGCAGTCAGTGCAGTGGCAGCCATTGTTTTCCTATGCAAATACCCAATAGGCTAACCCTAACCCTGCAAATACCCGAAAGGCACATTGTCACTCTTACTGTAATGTGAAAATGCATTTCATTATTGTCAGCCAGCGTTTATTTGACCTGCTGCCTAAGGCACATGTAATGATGAAATGGTAGAACTCGGAGTCCTTACCATGCTACACATTTCGTATTTTTAAATGTTCTAATCAGGCTCACATGATGTGCCCAGCCATAACTTTATTGCCTATTGCCTCATTCTAAGCACACACTACAGCATCTCAGTGAAACTGTTTTATCTGCTGTTTCCACCTCACAAATCTCCTGACCCGTGGGTTCTAGTTTGCCTTCATGAACAACAGCTGGGCTATTATCACAGATCTACACAATTTAATGTTCCTAATGACAGACATTCTCAAATGCAGTAGCTGACATTGATAATTTTCCCGAGGTCAAAATCTATATTAGAAAATAACCTTCGATATAGGACAGGTGCCCTCAAGCAGTGGCTGGCGTGTCGAGACATAGAAGAAAGAAAGGTGGAGCACTTAAAATTCTGTGGCGAGAGTCTAGGGGACATAATCTATGTCGTAAGTGTCGCCAACTACGTTCGCCCTGCTCTTAATCAGTCCGCTACTGTTAGCAGCGCATCAAAAAACCCCATGGGTGCCTTTGCTGCTACTCTGAATCACCTACATTCTGTCCAAATGACTATCAAGGTTGTATTCATGTCAGAAAAGTGTGTTAAAACTGCATTAGATGAGTAAATAACCATTAGTTGATTCAGATCAGTAGGAAATATTATTTCCTTAATGTGACCAAAGAATCAGATGTTTATGTTAAGTGTAGTGAGAGCATCGGGCTTTTTAGTGAGGTCAAGTCAATGCACGAGAGCAGTACCTCGTTATTATGTCTTGACAACGAATGATGCCAGCTGGACATCATTGCTAGCTGGAGAGCACCCATGCTCATAGACTAAATATTTACATATCTATGATGACTTTTGGTTGTGGTTTACAACAAAATTAATATGGTGGCAGGTAGCAGAACTTTAAGTTATATATACCTATCTAAATCTTATTTGTAAAAGACTATAATAATATTATTTAAATTGCAGTTCAAATATTTCTCAAATATAATGTTCTTACAACAATCCATGACTTACATATATCTGGCATACCTGTATTATCTCACAGTAGAATGTTGATTCTATCAGTCTGCCAGCTTTTCTGATCATCTTCAAGAACACTTCTGAGTCTCCTTCCAAAATTCTTGTACGACCTTCTGGGAGTAAGTCCAGAATTCTTTGTCCCTTGTCATCCAGGTCTGTCTTTTCCTCAAGCTTGTCTATGATCTCCAAACACCTGATAGTAATTATTATGTCATTTGATATGAATAAAGCAATAGCACAGCAGATGATGGATAAGTTGCATTCAGACGTTCTTTTCCTTAGAATGTATAATCATTGCAACCAGAATATAAATGAACCAGTTTGTATGCAAAAGTGTAATTATTTAGCTGAGCTGATGACAGTGGTACATTTTACCTTAGGTTGTACAGGCTAGGGTTGTATATGCTTTATCACATAGAAGGGACTTGGTGAATGCTGTAAGAGCATTATATGATTTACATTTCTGGATTTCAAAGAGAAGAAAACATTTATATAAGTTCCAGATTTAACCTGCATCTTCAAAAATGGAAGAGTTCATAGGTCGTGTTTTGGCAGTTGCATAGCTAGACTTCTCAAATAGGGGGCGTAGTGAAGGCTATAATTCATTTGCATATTCGAAAGTCAACATGCAGCCACCTAGCAGGAAAAGGTAGAAATAATGCTAGGCTACCCTCTCCAATAGGGGTCTGACACTGATAACATGCTATGTTGTTCTAATGTCGGCCCAATGTCGGCGCGACATTGTCCACATAGAGCTGACAACAAAGAGTCAGATGCTATCTAGGGAACACTGAATGTTGTCTTCAGACAATAATACTAATGCTATGATCCAGACTTGCAATGCTCTACATTTATTAGCACTAAACTCATACAATTTATAAATGTAGCTATCACTATACCTATGCATTCTTATTCTCTCAAGATAACCATAAAAACTAAGATTGCATTCGCCACTTTGCAATAATTGTACAATATTATATTGTGAGGCTCTCAGCCAATCAGAAGCCAGGTTTTCTGCTAGCCATAATATAGAAGGTGCATTCTGCTCCAGTAATACAATTAAACACATTTTTAGAATTTTTCCAGAATTTCCATTAGTATGAAAATGAATGATACAGATGTCAAAATAAAATCCATAAAGTGAAAGAGCTATAATTTAGATATAAGTCATTTGCAGATTTTCACTCATGTGAGATTAATAGTGTCTTTAATAAGGAAGTTTGAAAAACTAGAAATTCTATGTTATTTATGGGCATGAGACCCCCAAACGTCACAGCTACACTATTTTAGACATATTCTGGCAAAGTTTCAGGCATGTAGGTGCTAAGTGTGAGTACTGCTGTATTTTTCAGAATTTTGTAAAACATAATACCAGACATGGCAATGTGCCTATCAAAATGCACAATTAGGCCGTGCAGAGTTACTGTATGACATTTTGTTAAGGTATGAGTTCTGCTCTAGAAATAAAAGTGTCACGCCCGCCCACCCACGGACAGATATGAATTTTTCCTGGTGATAACAATAGCCCTCTTCAAACTTCAATCAAATAGGCTTACTTTGCAATCCTGTCTGTTTCTTCAACATTCTGCATGAAATCGTTTTCAGAAATAGATGAGAACTTAATACATTTTTGATAGTACCGTAATAGGGACATGGGGTGAATACATCTTCCCAGGGCAAGTGCACTTGCCCTTCCAGCATTTATTGTGTGGCCTTGCCATTTCCTGACAATGGCGTGGGTTTTTTTTCAACGTAGCCCTCTAGCAGTAAATACGCATGTGACTAAGTAGGTCAACCAATGCAAGCGACACACTAGCGCTTCAAAACACTCAACCATCACTGCACCATGTTGCTGCACTAAATATAGATACATAAACAATGTCGCTGATTTGGCACTCCACAGATCACCGCGTTCAGTGAAACTGGGTCAGCAAAAACCACGTAATCGAGCCATATCTAGCAAGTTCTGCTTTTCTTACTGTTGAAAGGTACCCACATACTTCATTAATTGTTACCTCAAACAATTTGCCTTGTTTGGTTTTTGCAGTGGTGTGACCCCTGAATTGGTACCATATTTTTTCATAAAATTGTATACATGTTGAAAACTTTCTTGTTGAAGATGGATTTTTCAATGAAAGACTTGAACTTTACATGTTTGCCTTTACATTTCTAAATTCTGGTACATTTTTTTTAATTTATGGGCCACATGACAAAAAGCCTACTTGAGGTACCGAAAGATGAAAAATAGGCTGTGCAGCTAAACCCTCTGCAAATCCCACATAGCACGAAGGTATCATTAAAATTGTTAAGTGTTTGTCGTTTCCAGAGCAGAACTCTAACACACAATTTAATTTCCAAAGCTGAACTCTTAACACTTATGCAGTTACCCTAATGAAATTGGATGTCTTCCTTTTGACTTGTTTGCTGGTATGAGACATAAATGGATAACTCAATTAAATTCAGAGATGAATTATATGCTCGCCTCAAAAAGTGTCCAATAGAATCAGATCTACATGAAACACTACAAACTCATTAACGTACATACAAAAAAAACTTGAAATCAAGTATCCTTCTTGCTTAATCCCAGAACTATCATTTTATTAAAAAAAAATTAAACATGATATGAAGGAGACCTGGATAAATATAAAGGGCCTGATAAGCAGAACAAAGGAAAAAGACAAATTCCCAGACTATTCTTGATAAATAGTTCAAAAGAGTCTGATCCACACACAATAGCAAACATAATTAATGATTATTTCAATAAAATGGGTTCTAGTCCAGCTTCAAATCTAAAAAAACACCTGATGTCAATTTTCAAAAGTATCTGACCAATTCAGTAAAAAAAAATTTACAATTAGAATCTGTTACGGAATACTATGTGAACAAAGTGATCAATAGACTTGCACCTAAAAGTAGTGCTGGCAGAGATGGATTGTCTGCAAAATGTATAAAGTTGACAACAATACCGTTGATACCACCTATGACAAAATTAGTAAATCATACACTCTTAAGTTGTGTATTTCCCGATAAACTGAAAGTGGCCAAGATTGTTCCTGTTCATAAAAAAGGCAACAAACATAGTATTGAAAGCTATTGCCCCATTTCAATTCTGCCTGCTCTGTCAACATTTGTGAGAAAATTATATTAGAGCAGTTATAAAATCACTTTACAACTAATGAACTGTACTATGTTGGGCAATATGGATTCCGGAAAGGACATTCCACTGAATATGCAGTCATGGAAATTATAGACAGGATTATAGATGTACTTGAAAATGGCAAACTGCTTGAGATATACATCTTGACCTAAATAAGGCTTTTGACACCATTGAGCATATTATATTGCTTTGCAATTATCAACTTACGGGGGTGCAAGGCACAGCATATGATTTATGTAAAAGTTACAAAACCGTTATCAGTATGTTAAATACAATAATGCTAAATCAAACCTCTTACAAATCAGAACAGGATTTTCGCAGGGATCCATACTAGGACCTTTCTTTTTTCTAGTTTCTATAAATGATTTTAATTGATCTTCAAATTTCACCATTGATTCTGACAACACTACTTTATTAGGAAATCCATTACAATCTGCTTCAACGAGATCAAAAGATGTCAAATTACTTATAAACAATGAAATACTTAAAGTTAACTACTGGCTAAAAACAAATAAACTTTCTGTAAAAGTTGATAAGACCAGCTTCATGATATTCCATTCCCCAAACAAAAACAGAACGGGTAATAAGATTTTCTAGGAATTGTTATTAATGAAAATCTAAACTGTAATCCACATATTGAAAAAAATGGCAAATAAAAAAAAGCAGCACTTGCTGTAACAAGTAGATTAAAACACAATTTACCTAGTAATACTCTTTTATTAAAATATAATTCTCTGATAATGTGTCATTTTATATATGGAATGAGTCTATGGGGTCAAAAATCCAGCTGTATTACAAAATGACAAAAGAAGCAATGAGAAATATATCCAAGAGCAAATACAATGCCCATACTGCCATACTGATGCAATTTGCAACGAGATCAACACTTTTTGTCATAGGTGGTATCATCTTGAAATTTATCCACAAAAAGAATTTCAAGATTAGAAATTCTATTACAAAATGATAATTCAAAACCTTCCTATTTACTTCCAAAAATTGACTTTTGATCCAGATATGTCCCTCTGAGGTTAAAATATCAAATCTCCAGCGCTAATCTCAGACATCAAATCCAAGTAGAAACTGCTAGACTCATTAAGATATTCATACTATAATATTATAGTGGCCCGCATGAAAGCGGCATAAAATGCCTTAATGTGGGTCTCTATGGGCTCTCTAATGTATTTTGTGAATAATTCATACTGTACTGTATTTCTGTCCGAAAATAAAAGTCTTCTGTATCTGTACTTGTAGCAGATAACTTTAACAGTTTACCCTTTGTTCTCCTTAAACTGAAGTCATTTGCCATTAAAGCTATTTGTAAACACCCAGAGATCTCAATTAAACCCTCATTAATTGATGTTAATATATGAATGAACTAAGAAAAGGATCAATAAACCAAATAAATTATTATCCCCTCTTTGATGATACCTTTAAATGTCTTAATCAATTCATACTTAACACTGGCTTATCGACCTCCAGTTATTTTGGTTTTATTCAAGATCCTACATGTTCTCCCAGCTTTTTTTTTTCACTATTTACCGTCTGTTTTTTTTTTTTTTTACTACTTGAATGATTAATTGAATTTATGGCTATGAAGTTTCCATCATAAACAGTTTGAGAATAGTTAAAAATGAAAAAAAGTTGTCTAAAAAGCAAAGAGCATGAAATAGCCTTACTCTGCAATCCTGTCTGTTTCTTCGACATTTTGCATGGAATAGTTTTCAGAAACCCTGAAAATATATGAGAATATGACACATTTTTGATAGTAGTGTCAATGAATTATACATGTAAGAGAAGTTTATCAGGTTGCAGGAACTAATAAAATGTTTAAAGGAGTTTAAGAATAATTCATTTTATAGGATTCCATGTTTTCTGTCATTCTATTACTTTCCAAAAATCATTATATTTGTGTTAAAAAGGTCTTGAAATGAAAAATAAAATAAAATAACCACCTTTTTCTTTTCTGAGGTGGACTGTCCTCCGATGCCTTTAAACACCTGGTTGAAAAATACCAAAGAAAATGATAAATGTGCAAGAAAATATCATTTCATCAGAGTAATATATCAATGCATATTTCAATTCAGAGACATTCGAAGAGATGTAGTGTGTTTTACATTGCCTTTGGCTCATCATCTTCATTTTTTGGATCTTTTCCATCCTTTGCAGACCCTTCTTCAGGAGGCCTACAATAAATACAGTAATACAGTAATACATATATTCATCCAGCGAACATTGCTGGGATTGACTGGAAGTTGCCAACCAAGCCTTTACCCAGTCATATTTTAAGGAATGTATGAATCTTTTTTTATGAAAACCTGAGAACCATACTTGAGATCTTTCATCCATTAATTAGACCGCCAACTTTGTAACAATGACGCCTCTCAACCACAAATAAGCAAATGTTTTTGTATTCACAGCATAATTTCTATCATTTCTCAAACTGTCTGACATTATGAGGATCACAGGGAAAACGGAAAATACTAGCATAAATTTGGAAAAGAAAGTAACAAAAGAGTTAGGCAGATGAAGGGAGTTGTACTAGCCTGCGGTTTAAAGCATCTACGCCTTAATCTGAATTATATGCATACTATAGTTTACTATTGTTGATGCTAATTCAAATGTCATTGGAAGATAACTAGGCTGTGGCAGCCATGGGATATAAAAATTTGTTTTCTAGTCAGTTTTGACAATATTGTCACAGTTCACATCAAATTAAGGAACTGAGTAGACTACTTGATGGCATGTTTTTAATTAATTGTCACCATTGTAAGTTTCACACATAATGTTTGTAGAGAAGCATGATGAAGAGCAACAATAGTATTTGGTTACTTATCCAGCTCAGCACAAATGTAAATGAAACAAAATGTCATTTGCATTGATGTAGAGGTTGTATGGTGTAATATAAACATCCCATTGTTCTAGATATCCTGGTGTATCATCTGCCAATTGTGTGTTTCTAGACTTTCAGAAGACAGTTTTACTCATTATTTTGGTCATATGTGCAAAAATGTGTTACCTTTTATTTGGTTCTGGTGGAATATCCATTATGTTGCTGTTTTTATTTTGAAAGGATTACCCAGCCGTGGGATCTTCTGTCATTTCATGTACTATGTTGAATTCTTTTTGCAGAATTTTGACCAAAGCTGACTAATTTCTTGGATGAGATCTGCTGCAAGTTGGGATCAGTTGTCTTGGTCAGCAATTATTCCAGCATTGATAAACAGAATTTGATATTTTCATCTTTGGTCGTTGTGCTGGGCAAAATCGAGAACCAGGTAATCTGTTGAGCTCTCTCTCTCGAATTCCTCAGTTGATTAATCTGAAATCAAGGAAAATAGTAATGCTAGTATCCACAGTTTTTTTAAGCCACTGCTTTATTCTACCCAGGCACAAATAGGTACTTGGCCATTGGCAGTGGTGGCAATTGCAGAGTGTTTGACCCAAGAAGCATCATAAGAGCTGTGTGTTTTATCTCTTGGCCTAATAACCACATCTTTTCCAATGTTTTGATTCTACTATGCAATTTTCTGGGCAGTAAAAGTTTTCCCATCAAAAGTAGGCTGAGCCATGGCGACACTTCTTGGGTCAAGCACTCACTGTACAATGTTCAGAGAGCTCTGGTGGTTGTTATTGATTAATTAAAAGGAAGAGTATCATACAAACCAAAATTAAGAATCACTATACCTTTTGAACAACACAGAATCAGCCATTAATTTTCCGATTCACAATTTGTAACTCCCTGCAAACTACTCCCTCCCTTTCACTACTTTTGAAAACCCTTTGAAAACCTTTTGAAAGTACAGGTACTGTCATCTGGGTAAGTCATTGGTACCATCGGCATGTGCTGATGGCCTAATCTACGAATAATGAAGACAAAATTGTGAAATAGGGTCGTATTTGTGACATTCATGCACTAAGAAAATGCTCATATATATTCTAAAATTTATTTCTAAGGTATCTAGACTAAATTATTACTTCTGAAGACTTTTCTGACACCATACAGTATTATATTTTGTAAATTATAGTTTCCGAATAATAGGCTGATTAATAGGGAAGAAATATCTGTTTTGACAAAATCTAATAATCAAATAACTACAAGTAACTAAGAGATGCAAAATTTAAATTTACACTTAGGTTATTATTTTTAATGGCGACTATGTGATTGTGTTACACTTGCAACAGCATGTTTTGATGACCGCTGGTCACACATTAAGGATGAAACATAAAAAATGTCAATTGCATAAAATGTCTCTTTGACCTGTTGCAGTAAAAAAAAAATTTTCGTTCGCAAAAGGTGCATAATTTATCATACAGTTCATTTTAGAATTAAGTGTGTCCCTGACACTTTGTGAGGCCTCAGTCATTTGTGCTGAACCTAAATATAAAAAAGTCTACCATTTTGACAAATAATGTTGAACCTTTAACCAGGGTCCTATAAGAGCAGGTTACTTGACAGCATAGCCTGGACTGGAATTAAACAAAGTAGATTATCATATATATAATTTTTATTGACAATATTATGTCAAAGATGACATATTTGTCGCCAACATGAAATTATCATTACTATTTTATTATATTGGTTTGTCAGATGAGACGAAGGATTATTGAATCAAGTAAAATAAGCATCAGAGGTGAAGTAAAAATTAAGCACCACCTAGAGAATAGGAACAAAATATGCTATACGTTCTTGAAATAAATGATGGTTTACATTAAATCCTGGTTAGATCATGATAAACACCCACATAGTTGATCACACAGTTGTTATCTAACCAGACATGAAGATGAAAAGTAAAACTACTGGCTTTTGGGAGTGATTTCATTTTGCATGACATTGTGTTGTAATGAAATATGATTAACCCAGTGGCATTGGTTTGAATCTTATAACTTAACAAGTACATTTAAGAACACACATATCAAAAAGTAGTTCTCAGAGACTCTAGTTCGTTTACATGTATATTTTAAATGTGGATTTAATGGTAAGATTTAAGTTGGACAAAATTATTACAGTTTGTTCGATTTCTCAATACTTTAATGCATGCGAATGTATTAAATTTGCCATTAATAAATAATTTTCTTATCTATGAAGTCTTCAAATATAATATACATATATACTCTGATGACTTTGGAATTACACCCTTGGGGGACCTGTTCAAGCCCAAGCTTTCTAGGGAGTATACAGCCCATAATACAATTATCTGCAGGGGCTGAGCAGTTAAGAAAATCTAGATTGACACTAAATACAAGATAACATAAAGTTTATCTACTGCACACTGTATCATGCATACCATGATACAATTACAAACAAAGTGCTACTCTTGCGAGAATCAAATAAATACTTTTATAGTGCATAATTCTGTTAATATCATTTAATTTAATAGAATATGAAAAGGTACTCATAGAAACAGAGATGCAGAACTGATTGCAACACAGGGCTGAGAGAGCATAAAACATAAATATTTAAGAATCTCATAATCAAAAATAGCACCGATATTTCTTATATTTATTAATAATAATCAGGAGAGTGACGTGAAAGATATCAGTTCAGTCACAAAGTGGGAAATAGCAGAACTCCACTTCTAGAAATGATAAAAAGATGAAGTTTTCTGCAAACACATTGAAATTATGTTTTGTGCATCACTGTTCAATTTGTTTTTACTCATTCATTACAACATGTATGTTACCTCGTTTTGCTTCAATGTCTGAATGTTACTAAACATCAATCAGATGTAATGATGAGATGATAGGCTCGGAGTCAACAACATGGCACACGTTAACCCTATGAGTGGGGTACTTTACTTGCCTCAGAATAGACAGGACACACACCAGCCTTTCTTGTGTTATATTTTACATTACAATCTAATATGTCGTATCAACTTTGTTGCGAACAAATAATTGTTTAAATTTTTGTCAGACGAAGTACTCAAATGTCAGACACAAAATTATTTTGTGTCTGACACTTTGTCTGACAACTGAAAAAAGATTTCGCTGTCGCTATACTAGATTCATCTAGTGCATTGTCAGACCGGTGGTAACTTTGTATGGTACAGGCACATTATTTTGCTCACTATCAAGACACCTCACTTGCGAGACCACCTGATCTTTTCTATGATGCATAATTATTTTAATATAATTAATAGAATATAGAAAGGTACTCACGGAAACAGTGATGCAGATAGACTACACTCATTCTACAGGAGTGACAGAGCTTGTACAATTATGTTAGAGGAAGTTATTTGATGATTACATGATTGGTGGATATTAATGAGGTCAACATTAACATACTTTTGTCAAACCTGGCCTTATAAGGAGTTGAATAGTGTGGCAATGGGACGTAGTTGCGTCATGGTTCAGTAACTATTCAGTAATTGGACACAAAAGGAGTAGGGGAGAGTGAGGAAATGAGACACAGGGAACAGTGAGACAAACCCCTCAGCATGATTTGTGTCAACCCCAATAAATTTGATATCGCTAGCCTTTAGAGATTGGGGCCAACACAACATTACCACCAGAATGTTGCATTACCTCCAAGAATTATAGTCACGAGGTGTCTGAAATTTCACTTTTTGGGTTCTAGATCAGGTAAAGTAATTTTGGTATTAGCCACATGGATTTTCAATCATATTCACCAGTATTTGGCGACCATGGAGATCATCTAATACTAAAACCTTGGTTATATTTGTCTTTAGTCCACATATTATTAAACAGTGCTAAAGCCCTATGGAGCGCAAAATGTCATAAGTTCATAATGAAAACTGCTCGGGGAAGAGTGAGACAAAACGTGAGTGGGGCAGGGTGAGATAGTGTTAATTCAAAAAATCTCTTGTTTCATGATGAATTGGTGGTACCTTGTACCCAGTGTCAATGTCAGTACAGGCCGAGCGCATGAGCCAAGGGGTATATGCATATGAATAGAAAATTAGTAGTTGAAAATATCTATAGGCACGAGCCAATCTTGATAATATTGTATTTTTCACATATGACCTGAGACAAATTTTTATAGAACTGAACAGAAAGAAAAACGTTGTTATTGCAGGAGAATTCAATCGATCTTTTAAAATTTCGTCAGAATTCTTACATCATAAATGATTATCTTGAATCCTTCTTTTAACATAACTATATTCCAAAAATTACTTATCCTACCAGACTAACCCACAGACATGGCTCATTAATTGATAATCTCTTTGTTAAATATTCTAGTTACACCTCACACATTGCTTCTGGAATTATTTTAAATAGTATATCCCATCACCATCCATGGTTCTTGATACTGAATTGTTTATCTCGTCATGCCAAAGGAAATAAATATACAGTGCAACCTGCTTTAGTGCTCACCTCTTTAGAGCAGCCAACTGGCCAGAGTTGTCAGTCTGATTCCCCCTGAACAAAATACCATGTAAATACACCTGGATTAGCAGCCACCTTATCTGTGGCCAGCGGTCAGCAGATTCCACCCAAAACCCCCATCTTGACCTGTGCTTAGTGGTCAGTTGCCCCTATTATAACAGACCAGTGGAGCCATTAAGTCTGTTATTATGTAATATTGCATCAAATTATGCGGGTATAACAAAAGACACAAATTCTATCACCTGTCATATATTTTACCCCTTATTACATGGTCCCTTTTATAGTTTAAATATCATTATATCCGGATTATATCTTTTGACCACTTTCTGCTAATGTTACAATCTTACTATGATGAGTGCTGCTGGCATTTTTTATTTAAAAAAACATGAAAAAGTTTCATAGTACTTAAAGTATTTATTCCGGTAGTCCAACCATTTGAATGGGAGCATATTTAAATTAGTCAATATCTATGAAAGTGTCAACTAAATAAAAAGCGTTAAATTAAATGTCAATATTCATACAAAAACGGGTTTGCAATTTCAAACACCATTGCTGCAAAACCCAAACTAACAACTTCACCTAGTGCACCTGGCTTTTGCAGCCACCTGGCTTAAGCAGCCGCCTTGGCCACCTTCATTGGCTGACCACTTAACACAGGTTGCACTGTATCACAATTATTTCAAGTTATGAATATGCCCTGATGAATTTAAAGGAATATTTAAGAGTTCTAACCCAAATGATAATTATAATAAGCTCAATACAATCACAATGGATTCACTATCAAAACACCTTCCAAAGAAAGTTACTAAATTCCAAAAGCATAAACATAGGAAGTCCAAATGGAAAAAACAAGGGATTGTAAAATCAATAGCTAACAGAGACAGAATCTTTATCAAGTTCAGATCAATAGATTAAAATAACCCTAACTATAACACTTTGAAGGTTAATTTAAAGACATAATACAATACTACGAAAAAGTGTTCGTTTAGAAAGAAAACCTATTATGAACAATTTTTTAATAGACATAGAAATGATATAAAAAAGACTTGGGGCATGATAAATTCCATAATGAATAAAAGTGAAAAGAAAAATGAGTTTCTAAAATATTTCCTCATAGACCATGAATAGGCACAATATTCCTATGACTTTTAATGAATATTATGCAAATATAGGATCAAAACTTGCTAGTTCAATAAGAATTCCAGATGGCGTCAATTTCAAAAATGACTTAAATACACCTTTAGAGCAATGCTTTGAATTTCAAAAAGTAGACAGAGTTAAAGTACTTAAGGATATTCAGTCATTGAAGACAAGAGATAGATAAATTGAAGATCGCAAAGGTTGTCTCATTATATAAGAAAGATGAAAAATACAAAATTGAGAACTATAGGCCCTTATCAGTACTTCCCAGTGTCAAAGGTCTTTGAGCGCATTATACATGACCAGCTTCATGATTACTTTAACTCTGTCAAACTATTCTATAAAAGTCAATACGGTTTCAGACATATGCATTCGACAGAGCTGGCAGTGTTAGAAATGATGGAATTAGTAATTGAAGAGATGGATAAAAATGAAATTCCTATTAATATATATCACGATTTATCAAAGGCCTTTGATAAACTGGACCATGCAGTACTTTTATACAAACTACAATATCATGGTTTAAAACAGACTGCTTTGAAGCTTTTAACAATTATCTAACAAACAGGACACAGTATGATACAACTCTAGTTGCATCACTATTTATACTTTTCACTTTCCTGATAGAACAATTGAGAAAAATATATATGATGAGTTGGCCAGGTAAACAACTGGATGAAGGCAAATAAGCTTTCCACTAATTAAAAAAAAACCAAGGCCAAGATCTTCCACACCCCACAACAAAGAGTTTATAATCCCCGTTTACGGATAGAAAATAGCACCATAGAATTTGTTGAGGAATTTAACTTCTTAGGTGTCAGTGTAGATAAAAACTTAAATTGGAGATCCCATTGTGTTATGATAACTAAAAAGTTGTCTAAAACTATAGGTATTATGAATCGTTTGAAAAATAGGGTGCCTCTTTATACTCTACTTCACATTTATAATTCTTTGATTCTATCATGTTTGACCCATGGTGTCTTACTGTGGGGTTGGAAGTGTCAGTGTGTAATTGGTTTACAAAAGGAAGCTGTGAGGATTCCTACAAATACAATAGTCACACAAATGGACTTTTTCAGTCTCTGAAAATACTGAAATTCCATGACATTTGTGCACTGCATGACCTTAAATTATGTTATTAAAGTATAAATCACATTCTCAAGAAATATTTTATTGATCTATTATAAATAATTGAAATAAAATGTCTGTCAACTAAAAAGAAAAACTACAGGTAAATTAAATTTAGTATGATTGCAACATATAATGAACGTTGTGATATTCCTAATTGTCATATTTGTTCAAGGTCAAACCCTCATTAGTGTCATAATATTCATAATATACCTTTTGTATATGTCATCATTGATGAAGGGCACTGTTTATATTTTTGCTTTGTTAATTTGAAATGGTATACAAAATATTTTATGAATCTTTAATCCCTGTAGGTGGCCCCACGATAGCGAAGGGATACCTTCTTAGTGGGGTCTCCAAACATTATGTACAGAATGTTTTCAAAATTAAATTTAAAATATATGTTTTATGAATGTGAAATAACACGAATGAATCTGAATCTGAATCTGCATAACATCATGACAAGTACGCTTCAAAACTTAAAAATAGATATGTGTTAAGTCTAGCAGGGTGTTGCAAAATAGTAACTTGTGTACTTTTTTTATAAATGCATCATGGCTTTAATTTCAGTCTTAACTATTATGCAATTTTGAATTTATTTGTTAGTGATATGCACTAGCTTGAATGATGGCACAATGTAGGAGTTTGGTCTACATGATTGATATACTGCCATTGCAATAGCTGTTGAAAGTAGTTTGTCAGTTTGGAATGACAGCAGGCCAACTGAAAAAACTGTCCAATAGCCCCTTGTTGTTTTGAGAACTGTGATATATTTCTGAAAAGCATGGTTTAAAATATGCTAAGCTCCTGAAACCTTGAAGTGCATAATAATGATCAACTTTGCTGTTGGCATCATATTTAATGGGTTTCGTCGTCCCTGTCCCTAATATGAAGAACCTAAAACTGTTTTAATTCACATTAATATACACACCATTTCAGAAAATCATTGGAAGTGACAAAGCAGTTTGGTACCAAGTCACCTCTTAAATAATACTGCATGATGTAGTTAATAATGTTTTAGTCAGCAACTACTAATTACTATTTACTGATCCTAACAGTCCATCACCTATGGTCAGTCTCACCCCTTCAGTTTCTTTCATAACAAGTTAACAACTGTAAATAAATTAAATTGTGAGTTTCCTGATACTACTCCATGAACTTCATGACTGACTGGAGTGTCTACACATTATATATAAAATATTGTGGTGTAACATTTTACAAGAATGAATTAACAAGCTTCTGTGTATTCAGTTATTAGGTTTGTTTATATATCCAACATGAGACCTAACCATTATTTTTATGCCAGTGAAAATGTGTTGCTATTTGTTCTGCTATACAGGCACACTTCGGCCCCAATCTTGCTGAGTCTTACAGCAGTACCTGTTAAGATTTTTTTACAAAACCTGCAAATTGCTTATATCGTCATTGCCATGAACAATATTTATGACATACCATGTCTAAGAGTTCATGCAAAAACATGTTAAGTCCCATCACTCAGTTCTCAGAGTGAAGTTGAAGAACAATTAAATGGCCATTCTCTTACTCTGTATCAAACAGCCAAAGGATATCAGTTATCTAGGCTATATAAATCCCCTCCATTGTGCCGCCATTCAGTTCAATGCATGCCAATGGCAAACAAATTCAAAATAACATCATAGTAAAGACTGGAATCAAAGATATGATGCATTTATAAACAAAATAAGTTTAAAGCATACTTGTACATCAAAATACTATATAGAAATATCAAAGGGGTTGTTAACAAAGGTTCATGATAAGATTAAGCATTCTGATCTCTAGTAGCATAGGAGATATGATGTGCTATATGTAAAAAACCAAGGTGTGATAAATCAAAAATTTAAAATCTATATTTCTCATAAAGTTCCCAACTGATTATTTTACAATTATATAATATGGTAATTAATACTCAGTGCACATGATTCACTAGGGAAACCAATCTGTTTTTATCCTGGTTGTGTAATTTTATGCAATCAAACTTTAAATGGTTGACATGTTTTCAAATAGGATATACAGGATTTAACATGATATCATAAATTGTTTCATCCTGATATATCGGGCCTAGTTTGATGTATGCCTCTACCTCATGTTTTGAAAAGAGGGTCAAAATGTCTAAAAATAATATATGCATATATATTATATATCTGGTAAATTAGATAATGTGCACACATATATACTTACAGCTTATAAATCATATAAAATGTTGCAGGGACGTTGTTAAAACATAACGAAAATATCTCAGCAATGTTGCAGATATGTTTGGGTAATCTGCTCTAGTACTACATGACATTTTTACGGCTTCAGTGTAATTAATGGTACAGCAGCATATTTTCAAGGTGGGGTGACTCAAAACACACAATTACACAATCATTGAAGACTTAATCTGTTCAATTAAAGCTTTGTAACTGTCAATATCTCTAAACTAAGGGAAAGCTTTTATGCTTTTTTGTCTTTTTTTTTTTTGCCTTATTTCATATAACATGGCTGAGATACGTCAACATGACAAAGCATGCAAGTAGCTTATGAAAATATTATTGTGCTCATGTCCTGCTCCAGAAATGATAATATATAGTCTGTCATCCTACATTGATATCCTGGTTAGAGCATGTTGAACACTCACAGAGCTGGGTGTACAATAATCATTGCTATTTATATGTCTAATTGGATATGAACGATGTAAAATGACACGTAACTGTAAGCTTGTTGGAGTGGTTTCATTTTATGTATTGTATTCAATAATGATTGACTGTGACAATTGCTTTGATTTTAGTCCTATTTCATTAATGGTTGCAGCAGTGTTTCATATAATATTGCTGAAACATTGTGCAATAAGTTTATGAGACAGTTAATGAAGAAACAATTGATTCATAGTTTGTTTCATTTACATGTAGGCCTATATCCTTATCCGTTTTAGTTAATATAGTCAGTGTCAAATAGACCTTGAATCTCGAAAATACAAGCGTACAGTTTAAGCACAAGCGTTTGCCATCATGACAGCCCTTAGCAAGTTAGTATACTATAAGACCAAGGCTACTGACTTTGTCAAGAACAGCTTTTACTCCCCCTGTGTAACTGCCTTCAATGATGGGGCTAGTTTCAGTCAATAATATCATATTACACATAAAAAATGGCTATATTATACACAAAAATAATTTTCCTTCTTATTCTAAATGATTACTTCAATTATTTATGGGTATTTACCACTTATATAAAAGGAATTCCTTGCCTGTATGCTGGGAAATGTTCAATTCTCATCTCTAATGCCAGATTTGCATATTTCACCATCTAAACACATGATGGTGCTTCCTGATTGGTCAATATCTCTCAAGCACAGTCTGCTGTCAGCTTAAAGCCAATGAAGTGACCTAACTGAGTAATCTTTGTTTAAGAATTGAGTGTAATCAATGCAAACAAAACTAATTGATATGCAATTTCACTGTTAGACATTCAATGCCATAAGCCAGCCTATATATATATATCTTTATTAACCTCCAATTTGAAGACATACAATAATACAACAGTTAGATGTCAGAATTAGACAGTTACAGGATTACACATTGTTAAAATTAATTAAATAATGATAAAAATGTATGATTTATATTTATATGAACACATATATGACACTTTCTGCTTTACTGTAATAGGCAGTAGTTTTATATAGACTCGTAGTATGATTTAATAATTAAATATGTAAAATCTATTATCTTAACAATGATACTCATCCTTTCATCTACGTTTCCACCATTACAACATGAATAAATAAAACCAAGTTTCTGTACATCATTCATATTGACAAATTCATTTTTCATAGCTGAAGGCATTTCTTTTAAAACATCATTCAATTTCAAAGTTCTACTATTTTGCATATTTACACATTTAAAAAGGATATGTTCTAAGGACCCGATATTTTCATCTCCACATTTACATAAAAACCCACATTTTCCATTATTTGTAATCAAGGCTTTTAACATTACTTTAATTTTGTATAAATACATTGGTTTCTTTCTTGCAATTTTCCAGTATATAAAACCTGAATCAAAATTTATTCCAACTATAGTGAATGTTTTCAAACTTTTATACATTATAATTGTAGCCTGCCATTCTGCATTTTCTTTTTTCTTTATCTGCTCTTTCACCAGTTTTTTCCATTCAGATAACTCAAAACAACATTCATACAAATATTTATCAAATTTATCAAGTACATATAATTTCAATCCATATTCAATAAAGGTATGTACAATTGAAGTCCTCTTATTTCTCTTGTTTTTCTGATCAAAATACATACTCAATATAATGTTCTTGTAAATATAATTATACTTTACTGTGTGACCTATAAATAATAATAATTCTTTTGTGATATATGAGGATAATCTTGGCCACTTTAAGCCGGCCAATGCTGCCACTGCTGGTGTATTAGAATTCAATCCTTGAATATTTTTAGCTACATTCGCATGAAAGTCATCAAGTTTTTGTAAGTTACTTTTGCTCAAATTTAACATAAACAGACCATAGCATAATTTTGTAACGACACATGCCCAATAAGCTTTACTGAATGTTAATGGGTTGATATTTATTCTTGCTGTACCAATAGCCTTTATTAACCACACCTTCTGATAGGCCTTTTCAATTTTCTTTTCAATTTCCAACCTTTCATGTTTAACATTTAAATATAGTGGGGTACCAAGATAGTTGGTGCGTTCTACTTGATCTAATGAATCATTTCCCATTTTAATCTGCTGTATATTATCATATTTACCGAAGGTCATAGTGATACATTTCTTGGGATTGAACTTAAACTTCCATTTACAACTATACTCATAAGCCATATCAACCATTTGTTGTAAACCATTTCTTGTTTCTGATAATATTGCAACGTCATCTGCAAATGTTGGACATGCTATTATTTCATTGAACATTTGAATACCAAATTTACAACACTGTAGCTCCATTAATAGCTCATCAAGGAAAAATTGAAACAACATCCCTGACAAGGGCCCTCCTTGATGGACACCCTGTTGAACATCAAATTTTCTTGAATTATATTGGCTTATTTGAACTGACAATTTAAAATTTATAAAAGATTCTTTGAGAATTTTTAATAACACTGGATGTAATCCTTTCTTTGACATCTTGAACAATAATCCATTTTGCCAAACTTTATCGAAAGCCTTTTCTATATCTAAGCAGGCTAAGTGTACCAATTTATTTTGATTTTTTGCACTATTGATTGTTTCTCTCACTAAAAAGTTTGTATGCAGGCTAGATATATGCTTTTTCCCAGCTCCTTGCATGTAACATGGGATTTCTATACATTTGATCTTAAAATACTCTTCAACTTTTTGTTTTACTACTTTTTCAAATATTTTTCCTAATGCAGATAACAGTGTTATTCCCCGATAATTTCCCATTACAGATAGATCATTTTTGTCCCCTTTAGGAATAGGTACAAGTAGCCCATACTTAAACACTTGGGGAAAGAAGCCATGTTGGAGACACCTATTGAATAATTTTGTAACGACAGTGACTAAAAGCTTTCCTCCAAACTTTATATGCTATTAAGCAAATTTGTTTGTATTTAAGTCTGACTAAACTAGCAAAATAATTGCCATCAAGCTCAGGGCATTTCCTAATGTATTCAGCTACATTCTGATTGGCAGTTGCAAATGACATAGGGGGCTCTTGAGATGAGAAGCCAATTAAGGCAGTCAGTAGCCTTGGTATTAGTTAAAGTATAAGTGCTGTCATCACTGAGCAATGTCATATATGTTGGCAAAAGCCTGTGGTTTAAGCTAAAAATATATCTTTAAAAAAATGCAACTATGTGTAGTTTACATACCTATCTTTGTTGCCCTGCTAAGTGATTTTCGCACTTCACAGTGAATATTTTGTCTGTGCATAAAAAGAGACTGTATTTCAGAATTTTAATTAAAGATGTATAGAATGATGCAATCCTGAAACTCAAGCATATTTGGGAAGGAATCTTGGTACACTCTGCAATTTAGGGACACTTGTTTTTTTCTTCAGTGCATGTAATTTTAGAAAAAATTCACAAGTTTGTGTCCACAATCTGAGCCAAATCTAAGTTGAGACACCTAATTATCAATTTAGGCATTGTCACACGGACACCTTATAGCTTCTCAATCTTTAATGCAGTTTTAATGCGACTTATGACAAACACTAATGTAAACTGGACACCTTATTTTGAACTGTGTACTTTGCATGTTCTTTTTTCAGTATTTCTTCATGCGACCCCTTTTTAAAAACAAATCTTTACACAACCCCAACCTGTTTTCTAGAAATTTCTGGATCTCCCTTTGAATTGTGGGAAAACAACCCATTTTCAGACTTCCAATTATTTTGAAAGAACTCATAATGAAGTGTTAATGCCAAAATCAAGTTAAAAAAGTGAAAGCATTGTAAAATGCTCCTCTCTGTAGGCATGATAGTTTAAAATAATTGACTTTTATCAGTTTTATTTACTTTCAGATACATAGTTCCTACCTATTTATTGCTATAAGACCCCAAAAAGTGTCACTACACTATTTCAGACATTTTCTGCTGAAGTTTTAGACAGAGAAAGGTGCTTTGCGAAATCTGCTCTCACTTTAATGGTAGTTGTCACAGTGGGTACATTGCTGAACACATTACTTAACCTAGGTACAATGTATTTTGTAAAATAATTACATTGTACATTTATTCATTTTGATCACAGGCTTCATGGTAGTGTGAGGGGTAGCTATCCTTCAAATATATAACTGCAAAATACTAGGGGGCAAAAAAATATATATATAAGCATCTGAAGTGGCTTAACTCTAGTAAGGCAACTTGCAGGTGGGTGCCACTTTGGCACTCTTAGGGAAATATTTTTATGGGCCAAATACAAAATGGCTGCCAGATGACTAATAAATGCCCCATTAACTTCCTTATTATTGGTGCTTGTAATTTACTCTTGTAAATATTGTATACATATTGGAAATACATATTTATGTGTGCCTTTTGTATGAGTACATTTTTTTATTATTGTTATTAGTTTGCGATAGTTTAATCACAGTTTGTGAATTGGGTACTTTTTCGTTGAAAATGGGCTGATGGTATCAAGCTGTTTCCTTTGCAGGTGGGTGGGTGTATCCCTGACCTTTCCATAAACAATTGAGGTGGGCCTTGAGGATTTAAATTTGAGATGCAGATACATCTATACATGAGATACTGTGATCTAGTGTTAAGGTATCTGCCTGCTATCTGCAAGGTAGTGGGTTTGAACCCTCAATTAGGAGTTGGGCAGACCCTATTCAACCATTGTCTCACCCCACCCAGGTACAATTAATACTTGGCATTAGGCACCCACGGTGATATGGCACTGGTGTAACCCAATGCTAAAGGCTGAATACTCCCCATGGAGTTGAGAAAGACTCTGGGTTGGCCTGCCAATAAGATGTACTTGTGAAGTTGGTGGAGATTACGTTGAGTGATAATATACTATAAACTACATTTACATTTGCATTACATTGCATTGGGTAAAAGTGTGGTCACCCAGTGGGAAAAAGTAGAACTAATCCTTGACTATATTCTCCACTAGGGGTCATTTCTATGGGAGTGCAATCGTTTAAACTAATATTCATTATTGGAGGGTATGATTGACATGGTAACAGTATTACCGACACCCTGCACTACTGTATAATTGAAATTGACCTATAAGTGACAAGCAATTGCAGTGGTCCTGTAAAAAAAATCATGATTAAGACCAGGGTTTTTCACTTAGTGGAGATATGTCAGCTTTGCTCCACTGACAGGTCATTCAATTGACATTTATCATGATGCACATTTATTGACAGGTATGTATAGAACTGGCTCTATAATAGCTTCATGCACTGGTGCCCCCCCCCCCCCTTAATAGTCTTAATGTCTAATTTTGACCTATGAGTGACTGACAAGGCATCTTTCAGTCATTTTGGCGATTTGCCCCATTGTGATGTTATGCATTAAGACCCCTGTGACAAATGTCAATGCATAAAATGTTGCTCAATCTTTATTTTAGGCACACATGAAAAACATTAAGGGTCAGTGTGGTAAATCTAAAACAAATAAACATTCTAGAATAGCAATAGAAAATAGACATGAATGAACATCCAATAAAATATTAATTATAGGATGAATAACATATATACCTGACTACACCTAAATGCATTATAAATGCTTTACACTCATGTGACATGGCTTTTTTAATTGTGAATAACATAAAGATGTACTTACAAGAACAATGTCTGAATACAGGAAGTATATATTCATGTTCATCATGATCCGTTTATATTAATAATCAGGTCTAGCCTGCCCCTATAAGGGAGATCAACTCAGCATGGAATTGGGCCATTGGCATAATGGAAATAGTGAGGCACTCTCAGCTAATGTTTGCACAGGGAGGTCACTCTCCAATTAAACATAACTTGCATAACAGTACCAAGAATACATAATATAATATAAAAAATAATCATAATCATTGACTGAATATAACAACACCATTGTTAAATTTATGATCCTGGCCATACGGATAAATGACGGTCAGAAATAACATTTTCGAACTTAACTGGCAGGGAATAGGCTACTGTTAACCTGGAAAAATAAAGAAATTATAATCCTGACACATGATTGTTATGACAAGCTAAGTAACAATGTAAGAGCAAAGTAATGGCTGTGCAGTTACTTATTGGCCCTGTTATTTGCGAGGTGGTCTTAATAGTGATGTGGTCTTGAATATAATATTGCTATTTGATGATCCTTCAATCTTCGTTTTAAGAGTTGGTCATTTTATTAGGCAAAGTGAGGCACATTTTGGGGTGAGATTCCGTTAACTGTTCTTTTGACTAAATCCCAATCGATTTCATAAATCTTTGCGATGTCCTACTCTGCATGTGAGTTGAGGCAATAGTCAAGAACATCTCACTCAGTGTTAATATTAGAGTTGTCAAAATCTCATAATATATTCCAAAAATATTTATAAATAATACAGATAATGATACAGATAAAACACACTGTTACAACTCCACAGACACTTGCAACCGATCAACTGCCTGATCATCTGCTTAAGGCACTCTACTTTCCTGTCAGACGTTTGAAACTCAGACTAAGTTACAAGGCTTTATCAAGTCACAGAAACTCTAGATACGGATTTTGACAATTCCAGCTTAAACAATCGATTTTATCCTGGTTCTTAAAGGCTCATACTAATGCTCACTGAGATAAATGATAGTATGCCAAACCAAAAAATGCAATCTGAGCCAATTAAAAGATGAATTTCATTGTATAACGAGGTGTAAAAAAAGAATGATACCTATTTAAACTTATTGTAAATGTGTCGAGGGCCTTTATTATTCTCGATCCAACTAAGCAATTCTCACAAATAATAACAACTAAGAACATTGACCTAAACGTTGCCCTTGGTAAATTCCTTCAGTTAGCATTATACTAAAGGGGGTTTCACACATAGCCGGATCAGACGCCGGAGCGTCCCGGAGGACAACTCCGGAATACTCCCGCATACTCCGGGGAAAGCCGTGTAGACATCGTGTTCATGTCCGGGATAGTCCGGCATTGTCCGTCATTGTCCGGGGCGCTCCGGGACCACCTTGGGACTCCGGGAAAAAATTAACATGTTTAATTTTTTATGCCGGAGTTCCCGGAGTAATTTAATCCATGTAGATCCGTGTAGATCTGTGTAGATCCGTATAGACTCCCAATATACTCCGCCGATCTCCGGGAATCTCCGTATTGACTCTGGCATATCTCCGGCTACATCCGGCGTCAACCGGGCATGAATATTTCGCCGCCATTAATGCCGGAGAGTACAAGGAGCAACACAGTTCCACACGAATGAACACGGTGTAAAGACCGGTGATATCCGCAAAGGCACCGTGAAAATCCGGTTCACTCCGCACTCTAAACGGGACAGTCGTGTTAGCTCCGTGTTGCTCCTTGTTGAGACCGTATTGACATCGTGTACACATCGCCAAACATTTATTTTTTGTTGACATTTAACAGCTCTTTGATCCCGGAACCCCCCGGAGGTAATAAAATGTTACTCCGGGACGCTCCGGCGTCTGATCCGGCTATGTGTGAAACCCCCTTTAGACAGTAAAATATAATTGCTACATATATCGTAATTTAAATGTCTCCTGGATCTGAGCGGTTGGCGGTACATTATGCTTAGTTCTTTACTATTGTCATTGTACCTGAATTATGCTACAATTATTTGTTGATGCTTTTTACACTATTATTACCAATTTGCTTAGTTCCGGGTGCCTTAGAAGTCTTGAACAGACTATGTAATGCTGATTACTATTAGCCATAATATAGCACTACTTATTTAATTATTTTAGCTGTTGATCCATTTATTTCTATTATCTATTTGTTTGCCATTTATTATTTTGTCATACTGACACATGCATCAATTTGATATTTTGCTGTCAATAAAAACTTGAACAACTGGGCTACAGTTACGATATTGGGAAAGATCCCAAATTCAAACTGACTCACCAAGTGCTCTCAAGCAAGAAGAAAGAATTAAAGAAGGAAGGAAAAGGCAACAAGCCTAACACTGCTTCAGCTCTGGGTCCAGATGAAGAAAATAAACTATGGATGACAGGCAATTTCGGATTTGAAATAGAGAACAGCTGCAGAATTTTGTTTGGTACAGCACAACTAAAGGGTTTGGGTTTGTCAGGAGGCAAGACAGCTTCTCTGGGGTGACATTATTTTTATTGAAAATGGGAATGATAAACACCTAAGTTTCAAAGAGCGAGTTACTAAGACACGTAATGGCACAAGTACTCACCTATGTCAGTTTTCGCCCAAAGTTTTCGCATTGAATGATGATAAATCCTGTCAAAGCATTGAAGCTTTTTGCCAAGAAACATCCAGTAAGTATGATGTCCCCAGAATTTCCCACCTTTCTAACAGTTAATCACAACAAAAAGTCCTCGGGTACTCCATTGTTCAAAAGTATGCCACTGGGTGTCGATAAATTGTCGACCATGATGAAACGAATTGACCAAAAACTCAGCTGGTGGGTAAATTCACAAATCACAGTGTGAAAAACCATGTGCTCCACTCTTATCCACGCAGGTATCCAAATGATGTAGCCCAACTTTCAGGCCATAAAAATATTGAAAGTTTAAATTCTTATGCAACATCCAGTTTGGCAAAGCAGCAAATGTCAGATATTCTTAACACCATGCACAGCTCTGTCATTGAAGCCAATAATAAGAATAGTTCACTAAGTTCAAGGCCAGTTTAGCCCCCATCGACTTCAATGCAAAGACTTACAAATTGCATGATTTCAGTTAGTAGTGTCTTTAACTGACTGGAACAGTTTTAATGACATCCATCCCCATATAGTGAAGAAAAGTGAAGTTTCATGTGAGACTTTCAGAGGCTCACATAACTGAAATTCCCAGAGATCTAATGTAGGCCAGTCACATGATGCAACGTCATCTCTGCCAAAGCCCATATAGGTCAGTGCCCCACATGTGTTTGTTTTCACATTGTTGTCAAGTTTATCAGCTTTGGAAGTGGTGTATTGCAAAGTTGTTGCATGTACCTCAAATTCATCCAAGAAGGATAAGGTGACTGGCACTCTTTTCCAAGAGATCCTTATCTCAGAAGTCAGTGGATTGGATGGATCAACAGAGCTGGGTTTCCCTCACCCTCACAAGCACTGGCAATGCAGTACAAGCCAGTAAGTTTGAATTAAATGATGAAGCTGTGCACAGCCATTAGCAAAGAAGCTGATAAGTAGGAAGCACCACAGAGGAAGAGTTTGGCATTTGTGAAGCGTCTGAATCTCCAGGTAATGTTACATCATGTCCCATGTTTATTTTTAACCATAATATCCTTAACAAAAATTACTTCTATTTTGTTACTGAACATATACCTGTCATATAAATTGCATTCTGGTATTGCATACATTTTTCACAGTTTAATATCATGTAATTCTTTAATGAATGTTTAAATCTGAAGTGATCTTGATATTTTAATTTTTTTTTACTTGAACTTAAATATCAACATGTTCCTGTATACCATAAGTTTTAGTGTAGATTAATGTTATAGTATCTGTATGGATGTTTTTAGACAATGAAAGAACTTGAGCAGAGTGCAAGTGCTGACAACATGGAAAAACCAGCTCAGTCATTGGACATATTACATGCTTTGGCAATGGATGATCCAGCGACATCCACACATTTCACCACCACAGGAACACAAACAGAACAGCTGATTATGGTAAATTGCATTTCCAATATAATGTATGGGCACTATACTTAAATATAAAATTTTGAAAATTAGGAGTTATTTTTGATTTTATTTTGCTAGGTAAGTGATGCTGCATGCCAGTGTTCGATTGTAAAAAGACCAACAACACAAACCACAGGGATACAGGCTGATGTACCGAAAAAAGACAAAAAATTCTGGTACAACCAACAGTAGCAGACTTTTCTGCAAATGTAAGTTTCTTGCAACCAGAAAAGAACATCCAAGATGAAGAAGACTATAGTGAAGAAGATATGGACTATGCTGAACATGACCCAGACTATAACCCTGATGAACAGCTTCATTCATCTATCTGACAGTGATCCTGAGGATGAACTGTCAGACAGGTATTTTCATAAATAGCATCTCCTCAGAAAAATTCATTCAAACGATTATTGATGATAATCAAAAGTTATATACTTTGTAATTTCAGTGAAGAACTGACTGGGACTGATGGGAGGCTCTATGTGGTATCTGCTGTGCAGCTATTTAAGCTTCTGTCAGTATGCCTTATCTGTAACTACACCATGAAAGTCTGGATCAAAGCTAAACGTGGAAGTGCAATTCTCATACAAATGCTGTGCAGATCTTGTGAAACGGAAAAATTGTGGTGGTCTCAAAGTCTTCTTGGAACTATGGCTGAAGGCAACCTTCGAATTGCGGCAGCCTGTCTATTTTCTGGATGTAGCCCTAGGAAGCTATTGAGTTTCTTTCACCATGGCAAGGTAAAATATATTCACTTTAATCTACATTGCTAATTAAATGTATTTCTCAACATTGTGTAAAATGGATAATGTAAACAAACTATTTTGTCTTCAGACCAATTCGATTTCCATCAGGACTTATAACCTAATTCAAAGGTGTTACCTGGTTCCAGCAATTAATAATGTTTGGCAGAAACAACTGAAGTCCTTAATGAAACCAAGTTTGGAACTCGGTGGATATGGTCGCTGTGATTCACCCGGCCACTCTGCTAAGTATGGCACCTACATGCTGATGGATGTGGAGAGAAAAAAGTTATTGAACTGCAATTAGTACAGGTATGCATCCTCATTGATGTAATGTATTAAAAAAAAACATTAAGTGTCTAATTTCAAAATGTATTTTTGGTTTTCAGAGCAATGAAACTACTAGTTCCGATGCAATGGAACTTCAGGGTTTAAAAAGGGGGTTGAACAGACTGGAAGAAGATGGGTCCACAGTGTCACGAATCATTACTGACAAGTCAAGTGTGAGCAAATATTTACAGACAAAGAAACCTGCAAAAATTCACTATTTTGACTGCTGGCATGTTGCAAAAGGTATGCACTAAAATGTTCCCTGTGGCACTTCACATAATGTTTACCTAACATGATGCTCATACCTGTAATTTCTGTTTTGTAAAGGTGTTAAAAAAAAGCTAAAAGCTGCTGCCAAGAAGAAAGAAAATGAGGTAATCAAGCTGTGGATCCCAACTATAGTGAACCATCTGTACTGGTGTGCTTCTACCAGTGGTGGGGATGGCTCTGTGGCATTGGCCAAATGGAAGTTCCTGGCAAACCATGTTGCCAATGTACACAGCCATGAGGATCCCTTGTTTCCTACATGTCTTCATGATGCTTTGTCTGACCGAGTTTGGATTCTCAAAGGTAATCTTCGTTTGAATTCATGTTTGATTCAATTAAATGTAATAATTTTGCATCCTTATTTTAATCACTGCAATACATAGATCTACTGGTGTGCCCATGTGTTTTTTTAATGTTTTTTTTTAAAATAGGTTCCAAGCCATTGGAGATGTTATCACAGACAAACGATTGCTCAGTGATGTGAAGCAGCTGTCACCAGCTGAACAAACTTCGCTTGTGGAGGTTTTCCATAAAATTGTTTGCTATTTTGCTCCTAAGTCTACCCATTTCTTCTATGGTCAAATGAAAGCAAGGTAATTCATTCATTTGAACAATGCATATTGAAGTACTCACCTGATTAATAAAGAGCTTCTGCATTCTGCAACGTTTCCTTTCTTTTCACAGAATATTACTGGCTGCATTACATTTCAATGAAAATGGCAACAGAAACCAAAGTGTGACAGCTTTAGGAGAAAAACGGTGGGCTGTGTCATTCCCCAAGTACAAAGATGGTGCCGGGATACTCAAGCAAATCAAAGTGCCAATGACATACAGTCAGTATTAATGACTCAAGTTTTGCAGTGAATTTGCAATGATTAATAATCTACCAATCTTATAAAAATAGTATATATTTTTTTAGATTATGTTGATGACTTATGGGATGCCGTGATGGAACTCAGGCAGGAGTATCCCACCTATGCACAAGCTGGAGCAGCCCTAGACACATCAGGTCAACCATCATCTTTAGCTGACAGCATGGAAGATGAAGACAACAAACACCATTTGATTTCATATAAGAAAAGCAGGTTTAGTTGCTAACAGTGGTCCAACGGTACTTGTTTAGTTCTCCTTGTTGTTTTACATTGTGCTAATAGACTGTTTGAATAAATCCAACGTATCTGTTGTTATTACTATGCAAGCAGGGATGACTACTCGGTTGTCTTTTCCTAATGAGCCAAATATCCACCCCACAAATTTTCTGTAGGCCAGATGACGAATCAGTTGATTGACAGGTGTCATCACTTACCCTCCCTTGCCTTGCAGAAAAATCATATGCTTCATATTCCATGGCCCAAGGACTAAGACACAAGTCATGAAATCCTGGATGCCTGGTAATGCATGATATAGATTCTTCCAGGGTTGTAAAACAGATCTTGCCTTCATTAGAGTCTGAAATTCTAGTCCCCCTTGACTCACAGACTGACATTCTTGCTCTAGTTTGTTGGTAAAAATGGCAGCACACATCTTCAGTTGGTGTTGCCATGGCTTCACAATATCCACAGAAGCACCTAAATTAAATAGCACATGCTGAAAGTGCATTTCCAGTATTGATGCACCTGAGAATTAAAAGCTTGACTTCTGATTATTTTGTTATTATAATTGCATTTTTAGAATAGCTTGGGTATGTGTATTGCATTTTAAAAGAATAGAGTTATTTACCATTCATCAATAGGTAGTGTTGAAGCAAAATCTTTTCAGCTTGACTGTTATTTTTATCATCTTGACTGTTGTTCTCATCATCTTGATCACTCTAGAGCATGCTAAGGTTAGAATGGTGTCAAGCTGGGGTATGCAAGTGGCAGAGATGACATAGCAGAAGCCCCCTGGTGGGATGCTGGGTAACTACACACCATGATGGCTGACCTGAGAGGGAAGGATAAGTATGTGATAAATGTTAACGATTTCTCGATAATAATATTTATCAGACATACCAAGGTACAGTTGCATTACATGTATAAATTATCCTAGTAGATAAAGAAAATGCCTCACCACAAAATTCATTGCCATTGAAACTTAAATATAATTAAAAAGCAAAAAACATAGTTGGAAAGAACATGTTGTTTGAGTCCCATATGGGCAAATAATCAGTTTGAATCGAGGACGTAGTGACGCTGTGTTGGCGGCCTAGGAGGGTTCTGATTGGCTAGTGCCATGATTAATATTCATGAAATGTTTCTGTACCACATGATGAGGCTATTGAACAACAACACATTTTTGCAAAGTGATAATATTGTGGGGTATAAATAAGACCCAAGTGGTTATGTGGTACATTTTTATATTCCCTGACTTGTGGACAGATTGGCTTCAGAATTCACTCGTGGCTAACGCCACTTGTGAATCCTGGCCAATCTGTCCACTCGTGGGGAATATCAAAATATACCACATAACCATTGGGTCTTATTATAGTACTCGTTGATGCTGGTATCAAATTTGACAAATATGTACATGAAGTTGTTAAAAATATTGCAAGAAAGCTTTCATGGTTAAACCATATTTTATCTATGGGGTTATTCAAATTCTAATGCTAATACTATTCAGAGACTTCAAAATAGGGCAGCAAGAATTATATCTGGTTGTTTTGATATTATCAATACCAGAGGTATCGAGCTTGTAAAACAGCTTAAATGGCAAAGCATACGAGAACGTATAGACTACTTCCTCTGAGTTAATATGTTTAATTTTAAATGCTCCTCAACATCTAGTCAATTCTGTAGTTATGGCATGCGACATTTATGAAATTAATACTCGTCTGGCAAATTCATTAAATGTCATATTATCAGAATGTCAAACTCAAATGTACAAAAGGTCTTTTATATATAGAGCATCAGTTGCTTTGGAATCTACTGCCAGAGAGCTTAAAAAACTGGCAAAATTGTACTTTACATGATTTTATGTTATTGTTTATAATACTTGTTTTTAATGGACCACTTGAAAAACGATTTTTATACCGTGATTTACCCGTGTAAAATATCTCTCTATTTTTCATAATTGGAATGCTAGGATGCACATATTTATATTGTCTAGTTACACCCCTCCATGATACCTCTCTGTTTTCTAAATTGGGTCAGTAGGATGGAAATATTATTTATATTGTCTATTTATACCCCTCCATGATCTCTCTTCTATTTTTTTTGAAGGAATATTAAAACACAAATTTTAGTTAGCTTCTTATGGGTACAGAACAGTGTTATTCTCGCATAAGAAGAGATTTTAACAATTAAACTATCAACAAAATCAGCATATATGCACTGTGGAATCTAAGTAAGACCATCTGCATTTAGCTTTGGGATTTAACTAACAAAAATGTCAGTGAAACTCCATCCTCGCGATATAACTATAAGCCTGTTACTTATAACCTACAGTTGAAAGCAGAATTATTCAACCCCCTGGAACTTTGGATCAAAATATGTCAATTATAATTCTGCACAGGACAAGAATGACACATGATTGAAGTGATAATTCATGATATTTTGCAAATATTAAAGCTGTTTTTCATCTGTTATGCAGTAGTACTACATGAAGAAAATATTAACTATATCACAACTCTACCCTAAAATATGAATATATAAGACTTTGTATGTGCATTGGTCATTGTACATGATTTTTAGCAGATTGCAGCTGGCTGGTGAAATAGTCGAGGGACTTCAGTTGTGACATAAAATTCAGTGAAAATACATCAAATTTACATATTATGCTTGAAAGGTCAAACTTTGGTTCTTGTACTTTATAATTTTGCTTATTGCTTTCTCAATAAATAAATCAAAAGTGAAAGTTTCCAAACATACACTTAAATATTACTATCTATTCAGAGAAGGCAAAAAAATGGCCCATTTTCATGAAACGTATTCTGTGTTACAGTCGCTTGAATTGTAAAAGTGCTAATGATATTGCAATATTTTCATAATAAATAACCAGGTGATGACTAGAAAAGATTGTCTTGATGAATAGAAAGCTGGATTCAACAATAGCAATGGCCCCACAAACCATAGCAACCCAATGCCTCAAAAATGGCAAGCGTGGGAGTTTATATGTATACAGGTTATGTAACATTACATACATGTTGCAAAACAGCAGTAAAATTACCAAAACATGACACAATATCGCATCCTCAAAAATTGTGATGATTGCATTTGTTATTTATGTCCTGTGCAATGTTGGCACATTTTCATGCAAGTTCCATGGGGGTCGAATAATTCTCATTCCTGTAGGTGAGATATTTCCCTTTTGACAACCGAAATTCAGTTGTTACTCTAGGACAATGCTCAGCATTGGACCAGACCTTGACACAAAACAGCGAATGGCAAGTGAAAATTGCTTTCTGCCCGAAGAACATTATGTATGGCGAAGGAGTTTAGAAGGGCAACCAATATGAGAAGGCCTGAATTCTAAAAAAAATATTTTTGCTAGTAATGTATTATAAATCTTAAGTTTAACTACTATTTTTCAATAGTAAATGAAGTTTCATTGCTCATTGGCTTAGTATTCTTTTTTCCTTTTGTTTTTTATTCAACTGGTCATAATTCTATTACCTCACAGAGAAAGAAGTAATGTTATTTCTAAATTTATTTCTGAAAATATTGCTCTTGAAAGTTCGGAGCCCCCTTCATGGTAAGAGTTTTATGGGCAGTTGAAGTTAATGACGTTTTAACCTACAAGGTCATTAACGTCTGACTATGGTATGGATATATGTATGACTAGCTAGTGTACAGGAGAATACTAGGCTAAGAAAACAAGAGTACATCAAAGCTTTTATGCAACAGAAAGCATGTCATGTAGGACAAGTGTCAATTGTGGAAGAAATTGCTCCTTACTAAACAGGTAAGACTTGTGTCTGTGTTGTGCATAGTAATTAATTCTTTCGGCCAGGTAACGTATGGCATTTTATATCTGGCTGACAACATTTGGCATCCACATGTCTGGTTATTATCAGCAAGCAGATTTAGAGCAGTCACAAACTGATGAATAATCATCAGTGGGGTTCCTTAGAACCCTGGTGAGATACTGATCCACACAAAGATCATCATCAGAGCCTGAAGTAATTCAGGACCACCAGCAGAAGTATAATCTGGTGAATTTGAACATTTGGGATGGAAACCACTGGGGTCTATCGGCGGTGGTAGCAGCTACATCCCCATGTGCTAAATTTATATTCTGGAGGACAGCCTTTCCTGATGTGCTTAACTATCCCAACTGAAAATTTGAATGTTGACTCCTGGTTTTCTTTTTATATAAATATACTCAAAATATTGTTAAGATTATTCATAAGAATTATATAAATTGTAATACTGCTAGTATGTTGTTATTATTCATTGAGTGCATACTGTCAGAAAACAATGGATGTTTCTGTATTTCCCTATATAATTTGATATAGTTCATAATTAATTGATTAATATTTTTAAGTACTTCTACCTCCAAATTGAACGATGACCCTATAATTTTTTGCACTTAATGTGATCCTTAGGCTGAGTGTGTCTGAATGCACGAGAGGGCAGCAGCACAGGCCAGTAGACATGCTGCAGCGACACCTGGACAAACTGGTCTGAACTACTGCATCTAGTGACAGACTTTGAACCCAATCCAACATTGGGTTAGTGTATATACATAAGCAATGTAGGGTTGGAATGGCTTTCATAGGAATTCTTGTTTATATTTAGGCGACCATTGTCTCAATAAATGCAGTAGCATACCTTTTTTCTTCACAAGTTAAAAGGTGAATAACTGTACAGCAGTTTTACTGTCATTTAAAAGCTTATAATTTGGGCAAGATTTGTAATTCAAATCATGTTGATATCTTTAATAGAACAAAAATCATGAATGAAAATATATCATTTCAACTTGAAAAACTAAGGAAATTTAGTAAATTCATCAGTAATAGAAAATACAGTAACAGTGTGATACTTATTGGTTTAAAACATTGCAAAAAGTTATACTACATGCATGGGCAAATGTGGCATGTGCGTTTTCCATGAGAAGGATAAACGCATGGTTTTTGCCTAATTAAAATGAGGTGAAAACCATGTGTTTATCCAAATGCATGAAAAACGCATGTAGCACTTTTGGCTATGTACCAAATCATAATCAAGATAGTTTTATTTTCACAGAAAACAATTATAAAATCAAAATAATAAAGGATTTCACATATGAATTTACCATTGAGGGAGCTCCCAAAAGACAGTCAGTTTCGCTAATGGGGAGCTCCCTGTGTGGTAAGGAGGGGGGAGGTGTAAATGGCAATGGAATGACAAGAGGAGATGAATTGCCTGAATTTTGATAATTTTTGTCTGTCACGGCACATATGGCCCCATTACTGAGATATGCCCCTGTGTAGATGAATAAAACCACCCTTGCCAGGAGCAGGGAAGGGTACCCTATCACCACAAAGTGTCAAACTGAATCTATTCAGGGGTGTCAGTCCAGTTGCCAAAAGGGATATTTGGGCTCAAGTGTGTTATGTATGACGTTTTATGGTGGATTCTGGCACCAGCATGTCCGGAGCAGGCAAGTGTCACTTTGGCACCCTCGCGGAAACTTTTGTTTCATGGGACAAAATCAAAATGGCCACTAGACTACTAATAAATGCCTTATAACTTCCTTATTATTTGGTGCTACAAATTTGATTTTGGTGTCCAACACCTATGTTTTTAGGGTCAAGGAAATATGTTAGGGCTGGGGCATGCCCTCGGGGTCTCTCCTCATCTTGATCTCTTGGCCCCCATAGCTGAGCAAGCTTGGGCCTTGGGAGCAAGCTCCAAGTAAAAGTTACTTGCACACAGTATGATTTTTGGCATCAACAGCACTCACCTGGCAACAGCAGGTTAACACCGAAATATAATAAATCACGATTGTCCAGAGCAGACCGTGCTATTATCTGCTGATGAATAACCACTTGGACTGTTGAACATCAGTATAGCTCTCTCTGAAAAAGTTTATAATATTATTGATTGTCTTTTTTTCTTTCTTTCTTTCTTTTTGGTTAAAGCACATTGACCAATTGCCTCTTGTTAGCTTTCAATCTTTGTATTCGAAGATTCATTATTTGTTACCTTAATATAAAAATTTATATTCTGGAGGAGAGCCTTTCCTGATGTGCTTAACTGGTCCCAACTGAAAAATTTTAATGTTGACCCCTGGTTTTTTTTTTCATATATAAATATACTCCAAAGATTTTTAAGATTATTTATAAGAATTATATACATTTGTAATACTGCTAGTAGTTTGTTATTATTCATTGAGTGCATATTGTCAGAAAATAATGGATGTTTCGGTATTTCCCTATATAATTTGATATAGTTCATCATTAATTGATTAATGATTTCAAGTACTTCTACCTCCAAATTGAATGATGACCCTATCATTTTTTTCACTTAATGTGATCCTTAGGCTGAGTGCGTCTGAATGCACGAGAGGGCAGCAGCACAGGCCAGTAGACATGCTGCAGTGACACCTGGCCAAACTGATCTGAACTACTGCATCTAGTGACAGACTGTGAACCCAATCCAACATTGGGTTAGTGTATTAGCAATGTAGGGTTGAAACGGCTTCCATAGGAATTCTTGGAAGTTTATAGGTGACAGTTGTCTCAATAAATGCAGAACAGCAACAGTTTTACCGTCATTTAAAAGCCAATACTTTGGGCAATGCAAATCATGTTGATATCTTTAATAGAACAAAAATCATGAATGAAAATATAGTCATTTCAATTTGAAAAACTAAGGAAGTTAGTAAATTCGTCAGTAATAGAAAATACAGTAACAATGTGATACTTATTGGTTTAAAACATTGCAAAAAGTTATACTACATACATGGGCAAATGTGACACGTGCGTTTTCCATGAGAAGAATAAACGATGGCTTTTGCCCATTTAAAATGAAGTGAAAACCATGTGTTCATCCAAATGCATGAAAAATGCGCATAGCACATTTGGCTATGTATCAAATAATAATCAAGATAGTTTTATTTTCACAGAAAACAATTATAAAATCAAAATAATGAAGGATTTTACATATGAATTTACCATGGAGGGAGCTCCCAAAAGACAGTCAGTTGTCGCTTATGGGGAGCTCCCCTTGTGTGGTAAGGAGGGGGGAGGTGTTAATGGCAATGGAATGACAAGAGGAGATGAATCGCCTGAATTTTGATAATTTTTGTCTGTCACGGCACATATGGCCCCATTACTGAGTTATGCCCCTGTGTAGATGAGTAAACTCACCCTTGCCAGGGGTAGGGAAGGGTACCCTATCACCACAAAGTGTCAAACTGAATCTACTCAGGGGTGTCAGTCCAGTTGCCAAATGGGATATTTGGGCTCAAGTGTGTTATGTATGACGTTTTATGGTGGATTCTGGCACCAGCATGTCCGGAGCAGGCAAGTGCCACTTTGGCACCCTCGCGGAAACTTTTGTTTCATGGGACAAAATCAAAATGGCCACTAGACTACTAATAAATGCCTTATAACTTCCTTATTATTTGGTGCTACAAATTTGATTTTGGTGTCCAACACCTATGTTTTTAGGGTCAAGGAAATACGTTAGGGCTGGGGCATGCCCTCGGGTCTCTCCTCATCTTGACCTCTTGGCCCCCATATCTGAGCAAGCTTGGGCCTATGGAGCAAGCTCCAAGTAAAAGTTACTTGCACACAGTATGATCTTTGGCATCAACAGCACTCACCTGGCAACAGCAGGTTAACACCGAAATATAATAAATCACGATTGTCCAGAGCAGACCGTGCTATTATCTGCTGATGAATAACCACTTGGACTGTTGAATGTCAGCATAGCTCTCTCTGAAAAAGTTTATAATATTTTTGATTGTCTTTTTTTCTTTCTTTCTTTCTTTTTGGTTAAAGCACATTGACCAATTGCCTCTTGTTAGCTTTCAATTTTTGTATTCGAAGATTCATTATTTGTTACCTTAATATAAAAATTTATATTCTGGAGGAGAGCCTTTCCTGATGTGCTTAACTGGTCCCAACTGAAAAATTTTAATGTTGACCCCTGGTTTTTTTTTTAATATATAAATATACTCCAAAGATTTTTAAGATTATTTATAAGAATTATATACATTTGTAATACTGCTAGTATTTTGTTTTTATTCATTGAGTGCATATTGTCAGAAAATAATGGATGTTTCGGTATTTCCCTATATAATTTGATATAGTTCATCATTAATTGATTAATAATTTCAAGTACTTCTACCTCCAAATTGAATGATGACCCTATCATTTTTTTCACTTAATGTGATCCTTAGGCTGAGTGTGTCTGAATGCACGAGAGGACAGCACAGGCCAGTAGACATGCTGCAGCGACACCTGGACAAACTGGTCTGAACTACTGCATCTAGTGACAGACTTTGAACCCAATCCAACATTGGGTTAGTGTATTTATATTAGCAATGTAGGGTTGGAATGGCTTTCATAGGAATTCTTGGAAGTTAATATTTAGGTGACCGTTGTCTCAATAAATGCAGTAGCATACCTTTTTTCTACTGTCATTTAAAAGCTAATAATTTGGGCAAGATTTGTAATTCAAATCATGTTGATATCTTTAATAGAACAAAAGTCATGAATGAAAATATAATCATTTCAACTTGAAAGTTAGGAAATTTAGTAAATTCATCAGTAATAGAAAATACAGTAAAAGTGTGATACTTATTGGTTTAAAACATTGCAAAAAGTTATACTACATGCATGGCCAAATGTGACACGTGCGTTTTCCAAGAGAAGGATAAATGCATTGAAAACGCATGGTTTTTGCCAAATTAAAATGAAAACGTGCTTATCCAAGTGCATGAAAAACACGTTGCACATTTGGCCATGTACCATAGGGGCAAAATAATAATCAAGATAGTTTGATTTTCACAGAAAACAATTATAAAATCAAAATAATAATAACTATAAAATATGAATTTACTGTGGAGGGAGCTCCCAAAAGACAATCAGTTGTCGCTTATGAGGAGCAACCTGTGTGGTAAGGAGGGGGGAGGTGTTAATGGCAATGGAATGACAAGAGGAGATGAATCGCCTGAATTTTGATAATTTTTGTCTGTCACGGCACATATGGCCCCATTACTGAGTTATGCCCCTGTGTAGATGAGTAAACTCACCCTTGCCAGGGGTAGGGAAGGGTACCCTATCACCACAAAGTGTCAAACTGAATCTACTCAGGGGTGTCAGTCCAGTTGCCAAATGGGATATTTGGGCTCAAGTGTGTTATGTATGACGTTTTATGGTGGATTCTGGCACCAGCATGTCCGGAGCAGGCATGTGCCACTTTGGCACCCTTGCAGAAACTTTTGTTTCATGGGACAAAAACAAAATGGCCACTAGACTACCTATAAATGCCCTATAACTTCCTTATTATTTGGTGCTACAAAGTTGATTTTGGTGTCCAACACCTATGTTTTTAGGGTCAAGGAAGTCATTTATGCCAATAAATTATCCACCATAAAACATCATCCATACCACAAAACACCTTTCTAGGATTCCACTGGACCATATAGTTTCATCCCAGTAATGTGTGCCAGAGAGAATTAACTTATTAAGACTAATTTGATGCACTTGTTTTCTTCTTTCAGATGGACTCTGTGCACAGCTTAATCACCATTCACCTAACTGGTGCACAATACAAGAAACATTTCCATTGTGGTCCACACTGCCGAATGGAATGTGCAGTCAGAACATCCATTAGATCGCAGTGATGACATGAAAAAAACAATGTCTCAGAACTCTGCACCAAAATATTGCATCCTAACAGGAGTGTAATGGTAATTTTGCTTGCAAACACCATGAGGGTGTTGCAGATTGCCTGGACCAGCCACGTGGCAGCTGTCAGCTGACTTCATGATGATTAATTGAAAAAGGGTAGAAATTGCCAATGCCCTGGGGTACAAAGGCCTTGGTTCTTCAGGGCTCCTACTGTCATCTTTTGGGTAATAATCATGTTTAGATATATGTTATTAGTCCTGCTTGGGGTGGGTGCAACTGGATCACTCTGGTTTGGAATGTCTTTATGGTTCTGTGGTATTGGGGGTTTGGTGTGATAGTGTTTCAGGTGCAGTGGACAGGTGAATGCCCATAGGCATAGTTATTGTAGCTCTGCCAAATGTGCTTGATGTGGGGTTAATGTCATAAAAATAAGATGGCATGGGGAAAAGGGGGAAACTGGTGTGAACAACAGTCGATGGAAGTGGGATGTCTTTTGGGGGATAAGGATCCAGTTTGAGAGACTGAGGTTACAGGGATGGGTTCAAATCACTGAGACCAGAGTGTTGCACAACTTCAGGGCTCTACACTACAGGAAGTCATGAACTTCCATAGAAATTAGGGATTCCCAAATTCCGGCACAGGTCAACGTCATGCCTCTGGATGAGGTGGGATTCAGCCATAGGCTGACTGGACCACGTGGCCAGTGCCTGCTGCTGTGGCAGTCTTGGATTGGGTAATTGCCGGTATACGTTAGGGCTGGGGCATGCCCTCGGGGTCTCTCCTCATCTTGATCTCTTGGCCCCCATAGCTGAGCAAGCTTGGGCCTAGGGGGCAGGCTCCAAGTAAAAGTTACTTGCACACAGTATGATCTTTGGCATCAACAGCTGACAGCACTCACCTTGCAACAGCAGGTTAACACCGAAATATAATAAATCACGATTGTCCAGAGCAGACCGTGCTATTATCTGCTGATGAATAACCACTTGGACTGTTGAACATCAGTATAGCTCTCTCTGAAAAAGTTTTTAATATTATTGATTGTCTTTTTTTCTTTCTTTCTTTCTTTTTGGTTAAAGCACATTGACCAATTGCCTCTTGTTAGCTTTCCAATCTTTGTATTCGAAGATTCATTATTTGTTACCTTATTGTCAGGTGTAGTTCTTGAGCTTGATGGGCCCATATCGAGATACATCATAAAATATTATAATTATGGACAGGTGTCACCAACATTTTTGTGAGAAGGAAGCTGCATATTTGGGACAAGGAGAACAGAAGAATAATATTCAAGACAATTGGTGCATTGTGCATTTCCCATTGTTTCAACAACGAAAACAGCGTAATGTCAAAACAGTGACAAATCTTTAAGTGGTATGACGGTGACAGTATTGTCAAAACTGCAAAAAACAGTGGACAACTTGTATTGTTTATTTTGGCACAGACCTTTCAGTGATTTTAGCCTATTCTTATCCACTTATCTGCCTGACTGTTATTTATTACATATTTTTATTATTTTCATGCGTTTAGTCAATGCTATGAAAACTTCGGAATTGATAAGCTGTGTGAATTTTATCAAATTTAATGAATCTGCTTTTAAACCATGAGAATGTCATCAAACAATGTACATTTGCAAATATCAATGGCATCATGATGGGTCATGAAAATTGCTTTATAATAAGGGAATGTTTAACATGCAAAAACCAAAAAGTCTATCTTATGTTAAACTTACTCATTTCTGAAAATTTTGACTAAAGGTCACGTGACTCTCATCAATGTCCATGAAACTGCTATTGACAACATGTGATTCTCATTCAAATGTATGTTAGAGTCATATGTATTCTCGATTGAGACAATCATAAATGGCTACCGGTTTCTCAAAAAAACTAAAAATAATGGAAAAATTCAAATCAAATCGAGTGTATTATTTCTTGTTGGCTAAAAAAAAACACATTATGACAGTGCTCAGTTAAACCTTGTGAAAGCGGTTAAATGCCACATCCCTGAAATATATTCCTCTTTGACAGTGCTCAGTTGAACATTTTTTCGAGTGATTTAATGCCACATCCCTTAAATATATTCCTCTTTGACAGTGCTCAGTTGAACCTTTTTTCGAGTGATTTAATGCCACATCCCTTAAATATATTCCTCTTTGACAGTGCTCAGTTGAACCTTTTTTCGAGTGATTTAATGCCACATCCCTTAAATATATTCCTCTTTGACAGTGCTTAGTTGAACCTTTTTTCGAGTGATTTAATGCCACATCCCTTAAATATATTCCTCTTTGACAGTGCTTAGTTGAACCTTTTTTCGAGTGATTTAATGCCACATCCCTTAAATATATTCCTCTTTGACAGTGCTCAGTTGAACATTTTTTCGAGTGATTTAATGCCACATCCCTTAAATATATTCCTCTTTGACAGTGCTTAGTTGAACCTTTTTTCGAGTGATTTAATGCCACATCCCTTAAATATACTCCTCTTTGACAGTGCTCAGTTGAACATTTTTTCGAGTGATTTAATGCCACATCCCTTAAATATATTCCTCTTTGACAGTGCTTAGTTGAACCTTTTTTCGAGTGATTTAATGCCACATCCCTTAAATATATTCCTCTTTGACAGTGCTTAGTTGAACCTTTTTTCGAGTGATTTAATGCCACATCCCTTAAATATATTCCTCTTTGACAGTGCTCAGTTGAACCTTTTTTCGAGTGATTTAGCGCCACACTCCCTTAAAATGTACGCACTTTTTGACAGCACTCAGTTAAAGCTGCACTGTCTGTTAAATTTGCAATTTTCTAAGACTCTATCAAATACTTGAAAATATTCTCTGTTAATCCAGGCACACTAAATTTTTGTGTGTATTAATGATTTATCAGACATTAATCATATAATGAGAGAAAATCCAGACCAAATCATTGGTAACACAATGGAATGACATCATTGCCATGTAACACAATGGAATGACATCATTGCCATGTAACACAATGGAATGACATCATTGCCATTATTCAATATTGTGAATTCATCACTGGGTTTGTTTACATAATGAGTTTTTGATGGCATGAAAAACTAATATTTATATTATTTATTAAAACTAAATTGTTGTGCTAAAGTGAGCATGTAGTGGTGAAAAATATCATGAGAAAAGAAGGCAGTATTGATTTATATAACTACTTGAATGTGCCAAATCTGGAGACACAGTAACTTTATGCCTTTGGCGAGTGGTTTAATGCCACGCTCCCTTAAATGTACACACTCTTTGACAGTTAAGCCTCACAATAAGCTCATACTGAGCTCATAATGACTTCATGCTGTGACCTTATGATATGAGCTCACAGTGAGGCATATGGGATCACAATGAACCCACTACGAACTTAACTCTGTGATCCTTTTAGCTCACCAAGACCTCTCAGTGAGATCACATTGCTCACTGGGATTGCTCCATTCTCATTCAAATGAAGTATTTTCACTTCTTTGTATACTTATTCTTTGCTTTTATATAAAATGATTCAACTCTGAAAATTCTTTTTCTTATTTCGACATAACTTTCTCAGTTTTACAATTTACTTCTGCATTTATATAGAGAATATATAAATAGACCAAACTTTGTCTAAGTCAGTTCAAGATAAGAATAAAGTATCAGTCTCCGATCAGAGCATAATGTTAGGATCACAATGGTGAATGTCACTATATCTTGAAGGGTGCATTTTATGAATTTTTCGTAATTGCCATGGTCTTTAAAGATCTCGATCCTATATCTTATCTTGGTACAAATAAATTATATACTACAGAGGTGTCAAGAGTAAATCCACAATCTATTTTGCTGAATAGTTTCATAGACGGTCTTCAAAATGGGGTATGTAGCATTCTGTTTTGGTGTGTAATTGGCACGCTATGTTTCAGTTTTAGAAATGTTTTGCTTAAAATTTTATCACTTGATGTTGTTAACTATCATAGGCTGAACAAGAAGTTAGCTTACTATTTACATAGACCTATACCTAATAAAACATATTTTTCCCACACTTCAGGATGGAACTTAAAATAGCATGTGGAATTGGGGCTGTTTGTCTGGTTGCTTTAGTCATTGGTCTCTCAGTGGGGTTAACAAGACCATCTAAGGCGTCTGATGCCAGCGAGGACCCCGCTGGATTTCCACAGTCTGAACACCGAAAATTCCGATTTGCTTCGGTGTCAAGTGATGCCACTCTCTGTGGTCAAATTGGAACGTAAGTGGACAATTAAATCATTTTGATATCCCACCATCATATCAACAGAACCAGGCATTCCTTGATAAATGGTGGCTGGTACATATATATATTGTCTGCCATGGCTAGCCAAAGGTTTTCAGACACATACTGTAGATGGCAAGGTGTTTTTTTTTTACCCTGTATGATTGGTTTTATTACCTCAGCCATGTAAATGACCTGGGGTGATGTAATATTTTATTTTATATCTATATATATATACATATATATATATATGTACTTGATGAATCCTATTAGCAATCAATATTTGATAGATGGCTATTCAACAGTGAAGCAAGATAAAAGATCAAACAGTAGGGGCATATTAATGTACATTTTAAAGATATTCCATTTACTCAATACAATATAAGTACATGTAATGACAAAATTAAATGCGTATCAGTAAAACTCATCATCGCTGATGAAAATCTACTATTAATAAGTACATATAAAAATCCAAAATTGGAACCAGTAAAGTTGAAGAAGTTTTCTGAGAATATGTGTGAAAATGCATTTGACAAACACTGCTTTGTTTAATGCTAGTTGATATTTTATTCCATAACCAAGCCCCGAAGCACCTGCATTGTAGTGAGGCAGGAAGTCTTTTTCATTGTCATGCATGTTATATGGTGACTGTTGCATAGAAGAGAGCTCTTCAATATATCTAGATGCACTATCCATCTTAACTACATACATTATCATTGCCACTGTCTTCACACGTTTCTTTTAGATATTTAATTGTCTTCCTCACACATTTCTTCATAATTGAATGTGTAGTTATTTATTGCAAATCTTAGCTCACTCAACGCCTTTAATTTAAAAATCTCTTCGTGGTAATTGACATGTGATGTGAGTAATATCAGATAGCTCAGAAAATGAGGGGTGCAATGTATGAAGGTGTAAGAATAAACCTCCAAACCACTAATAATACTCAGGACAAAAGGACTAGGTCAGCACAATGCTACTAGTCATCCCAAATTAACTATTCAGTCCTTGCTGACAGTTTACATGACTGCATGACTTTAATACCCAAGGACTTATGAATAAACTGGTCAGTGCACACTGTCAGTTTGAGACTCTCAACATGTGTAAAGAGATTTTAAGTTTTTCTTATGAACATTTACTGGATGTTTGATTTGATAGAGTTTCCGATTCCTCAATTTCTCCATTTTTACTGTCATTGTTTGAAGCAATAGCTTTTAATCAAATACGACTTAAAAACACATTTTACCTTACATTACATTACATTGTTTTGATAATACAAACTTGAATGTGACCTGCAAATCTTGTCAGTTTGTCCTTCTATTTATCTAGCCAGCTGTCTAGTTGTCTGTTTCCGCCTGTATTGATACGATAACTTCAGATCGATTGATGCTAGGCTCAATCGATTGATGCTAGGCTCATGGAACTACAGGGAATAAAACTTTGGATGAATTGAAAGATGGGTGAGGTCACAGGGGTCAAAATCATCCTGAACCTTGGGGCTCTTCTCTGTTGGATAAACATGTGGATGACGAGCCTCTTCCCTCTGAATAAACATCCTTTAATTTTGCAATGATGTCAGCACGACAATTGTGTAAATGTCTTTGCAGGAAAATCTGTTTTGTACCACTCACTAGTGCAATTTAGCATTAGGTACCCCATTGTGCAAATCCTCATGTGCAACAGTTATGAGCCATACTGTACTGCGATTGGTAGGCTGGCAGAAAGTAGGCGGAGCCTGACGCAACGTCACGAGAGAAATCATGCATTCAGCGACTACAGGCAATAATAGTGGTCTGACGTACTCGTATATGAGTTTTCATCCGATTATAAAAATACTAAAATTTTTCAAAAAGTTTGCTATCTATCTGATTAGACTGGCAACCGTAAATTGTAATGGAGAAGAAGAGTAACTGTAAAGTAGAAATTTTTGTTTCTGACACAAGGATGGGGTTCAGTGGTACAAGACAGTTACACAATGGTTACATTGTGAGACATGAGATATGTACACCCTCAAATGTTATGTATGACTCGGCATATCGGCCTCGTTGTACATTGACATTTTTGGGTGTACATATCTTCATGTCTCACATGTAACCATTGCATAATACATCTTGAACCTGTTTATAATTATTATATTATGCAACATATATACTGAGCATCCTACGAGGTTAGGTCATTCACTTTTTGTGTGCTTATTTCAAGAAATATAATTTTTTTATTAATCTTGAGTATAATGATACAAAATGGTGTAATTCTATCTATCTTTTCTAATTTTCAGAGATATAATGGGAAGAAACGGAGGAAGTGCTATGGATGGAGCAATCGCTGCAATGATCTGTGTCGGGGTTGTCAACTCACACAGCACAGGGATTGGAGGGGGTCACATCAGCCTCATTTATCACAGGTATGGGATATAGTCATAAACATTACCTGTGTATCAGCCTTCGTATATCAAAGTTATAATATCCGTCGTAATAGTAAAATGTATTCCCAGCTCCTTGAAAGTATAAGATATTGTGACAAACACCACTTTCATGTGATATATTATGCATGGTATCAAACCGTCATATATAGCATCAAAGACCATGGTAACACCCTTGTATGTGAAATGATATGACGATAAAGCCCCACACATAACAAATATCACATGTATTCTATATAGTCACAAAAATCGTGGTTTTGTGAATTACTTAATATACTGTGATGCTACTATTTTTAGCTAGTACTTGATAAATTTGAATTTGGGTGCCTCATATCCAGCGGTTGCCATGCTGTCTTGCGGAGACCCTACTCACTAGTATTATTGTGGCACTCAGCACTCCAGTCTTCAAGTTTTGAAGCTTTATTTCACAAATAACAACCTGCAACAATATGCAGTTAATTACTTACATCTATATACAGCAGTACATGTATAAACAATAAATTAACAGGTGAAATGAACTAAATTGACTCTTATTAACTCACCCGGATTTGGCTGCCATGCTTGCTGCTTCCCGCGGCAGCTTGTCGCTTTGTCGCTTTGTCCAGAGAATGTAGAAGGAAGTATAGTTACCTATATCTTCCAAGTTGTCCACCACCTTCCTTGAATCTTCAAAGCCATGCTAGAGAGTGGTGATCTGTTAATTACAGGTTGAATGAAAGATCTGAAATGAATATCTGAATCTACTTGTTTAATAAACAGTCCAAGAGATGGGGGAGAGAAGGAACTGGTTGCCTTGATGTCCAGGGAGGCTGCTCCGGCTCTGGCTGATCGAGACATGTTCGTTCATGACAATGTTTCTTCAACTTTCGGTGAGCAAGATTTATTGATATTTAGATAAGATGTGATTGTAACTTACCGATGATAACAGACTCATGAACTGTGCAAATGCTAATGTCAATGCTCTTCTGGCTATTATAGCACTGTATCATCACTGTGGTACTGTTCTTTCAATGCAACGGGTGAGAAATTAGTGAGCTTAGATAACCAGCTACCATATGCAGACATAATGATGAGATGAATATCTGAATCTACTTGCAACTACTTATATATTAAATATAAATACATAAATAAAAAATCTTTCAGTTAGTTCACTGGGCCCATGTTTTATGTAAAATTTACTAGTCTTAACTAACATATATATGGACGAAACTGAATTCATATATATGAACTAAACTGAATTCAGACAAAGCTTTCATAGGATGGGGGTATTTTTTTGTCATCATAAGTTCACCCTGTGTAGCTTATACACTTTCCTCCAGGGGGCAAGGCAATTGCAGTGCCAGGTGAAGTCAAGGGATTTTACGAAGCTTGGTTACGTTATGGAAGAGTCGACTGGGAGGATCTCTTTCAACCAACAATTCGGTTGCTGAAGGAGGGTTTTCCTGTCAACCGCCACCTTGCAAATGCTGTTCGACAATATGCTGATGTCATCAAGGAATCTTACTCTCTTAGGTGAGGTGCATTTGAGGATTTAATGTCATTGACATTGTAATTTTTGGGGTTAAATTAGTTGCAAATTCAACAACGAAACACATTGTTTTGACAATGAATACTGGTGGCCTGAGAAGTGAAATTAAATTTATTCATATGTGTGAAATGGTGGTCAGAAAATATCACAGAAAACGTTATCTACTGGACCTTAACCTTTCACATTACTCTGATAGACAGATGCATAATATTATACCTCAAATTGACAATGTTTCTTCTAAATAGGTACCAAAAAATTGAAATGGGTTTCAAAGTCAGCTTCAACTTTGCAAGCATTTGCCAAATTCTCATACTTTCACCTTGGCAGCCAAGCTGGGTCCTTCCCAGCTAGACCCCAACATACTCTCATGCAGCAGGTGGCTCCCAGAGGACTGACAGGAGTGTTTAGTGTTATAACTGTTACCAAATGCCAAGAACCCATTACGCCTGGATGGGGTGTGACAGTTATGGTCAAGGAGATACCTAGCTTAGGTGTGACATGGGGTATGATTACAATTTTATTGCATAAAATGATGGTTTTGGGACCATAGATAAAGGATCAGGTGAGTGCCACTTTGTCACCCTTGGGGAAATTGAGATATTCAATATGTGACATGGAACATCAACACAACTTACTCAGTCTGATTGGTGAAGGAAGTCCATACACTCATGAGGAAGCTGATGTGACCATTGTGAGCTATCTGATGAAGCTTCATCAAGGAAAAAGGCATATCCAGATTCTAGCTGATGACACAGACATATTTGTTTTGTTGCTATTTTTCTACTGGATACTTAAGCCATCTGCTCATGTGACCATGAAAAAATATGATGGAAAGATAATTGACATCAAGGCCACAGCTATGAAGCTCGGAGAGAAGTGTTTGGACCTGTTGGCAACCCATGCACTTTCTGGATGTGACAGTGTTTCATATCCCTTTGGCAAAGGAAAAGTGACCGCCATTAACTTGCTTTTGAACTCAAAAGTAACACTCCAAGCATTTACAGATCCACTGGATCCAGAAGAGGAATCAATCTTGTACAGAGGAATGGGGTCATTTCTTGCAAATATGAGATATTCCCTATTCAGCAAGAAGAAATAACCACCCGAGATAAAGAGTCTTCCACCAACATATGAGGCTGCACTGCAGCACATAAGGCGCCCGTCTTCAGGTTCTGATTTGGAGGTCCGCGGATCAGATGGCACCACCAGATATTGACGTAACCCAGTATGGATGGAAGATTGAGAAGAACATTTTGACTTCAGTTGCTGGTACTTCAGCAATTGCCCCACTTTCGGTTCTACAAAGTGTTGCCGGCATCTGCAAATCATCATTGCCATGTGCGAGCCAAAGGTGCAGTTGCTAATCAAGTTCCCTGTCCTGTACTTCGTATTAAAAGTGTGGTGCTGATGAAAGTTGTGCCAATAAACATACAAAACCAATGATGCCTTGCAGTGTTGTTGAGAGCCAAGATGATGAAGACAGTGATGATGATGATGAAGAAGATGATTATTGAAGCTACAAATCGTACCTGATTAAAGGGCGATTGGCACATTAACTTCTTATATAAGTATTAATGATTAAGATATGCTTCATTCTTTTGTTTGAAAATATTTCTAAGGATTGTAACTCTTTTTATGTACATTACAATTATCAATATATTTAGTGTTTATGATGTACCAATTTGGCTTTTCACAAGCCTCTGATGACTCTATTTCACAGTTTATTTTAATGCAATAAACCTATATACAGCTGTACTAAATTTTGTTGAATAAAAAATTTTCCTCAAGGATGCCAAGGTGGCACTCACTGGATTCTTAAAATATTGGGTCTGGACAATCATTTTGTGAAAACAATTGTAATTATACCCAATGTCACACCTAAGGTCCAAATTTGGGTTTTGTCTCTTTGACTATTAATGCTGTAGTGTCATATGACAGCAAAGATCCCTACAGCAACCACCTCACCTACTATAGCAACTATTTAGTTAAAAATTAATTTAAGGTTAGGGCGTTGGTTTTTTTAGTTACTATATTACATGGCGGAGAATCTTTTATATTTATTTATAAATTTTTGAGAACCTACAGGCACACAATGAGGAATAACAGTATAAATGAAATAAAACAATGGTATACTTTCAGGTCATTAGGGGGAGCTATATGCCAGTCCCAAAACCTTTGTTTGATGACATCATCATACAATTGAATGCATAATAAGGACCGACATGGAGCTCCACATGTTGGCTAAAAAGTATCCCATTAGCTGTGCAATGGCAATGAAACCTTTAAGAATAAGTAGACTAAAATGACCTTATCAAGAGACTTGTTATAAAATGCTTACTTGAAAAAAGATTTTTAAGTGAATCCAGCATGCAAAAATTATTTTTCTGGTAAGATTTTACAGGCCTTTTTACAAAAACTAACAATAGTTGATACTTCAACATCCAGCAATTGTGTGATACGAAGGTTCTTAGTAACATAGTTTGACAGGAGTACAGTCTGGATATCCCTGATGGAAGAACTGACACATGAGATCCTGTTTTACAGAATCCCAGTAGTTTCCCTAACAGTTGCTGTCGATAGCTTCTATGAGGGCAGTAGTGATAGGGAAGGGACGGAATAGAGAAGGGAGAGGGAAGGGAGAGGGAAGGGAGAGGGAAGGGATTGAACCTTCACCACTAGATAGAGGCATCTTCTAGAGGTAGCAAACTACAGTCTCTATACATGAGAGTCGTGTCATGTGTTCAATCGGGTGTAAAATCAGAAGCCCACAGTGCAATACAACTCCAGAAACAGTTTATGCCGCAATTATGCATCTGCATGTTTTTGGGTCCAATGAGTGTTCACATGCTTCTGGGTTGGGTCACTGAGGAGGATGAGCTGTAAAACAGTCACAGTGTTAACAGCAAAATGAGGATGATGGTCTCTATAATAGTCACAATGTTATAATTTTATTACCACAGCCAGGTTTTTGTTCAGGACGGCGAGGTGGTTGAGGAAGGAGATATAATTAAAGACGTGACTTTAGCCATGACAATGGAACGCATTGCCCTCGATCCGTTCACTTTCTACAATGGGTCACTTGCAAGGGACATTGTACAAGACATTGCAGATGCTGGTATGGATTTTTTGTTATCCAAAGAAATGAATGAAAGATCAAAGCACTGAGATTTAAATTTTTAACAAATCCAAGATTCAACAGAAATTATGTGCTGTTACAGTTATTGGGCTTGTCTGTATTGTAATCTGAACTAAAAACCAAAAGGTGAATATTATATTGGAAGGTAAAAGCTAATTTTGTACCAAATAGTCTTAATTGTGTTGGTATTTAACACATAAAGCTGCAAACATGAAATTACTTGAATGCTGAAATCATATCAAAGACCATCTCAGGCTTAGATAATGGGTCTGCATCAATTCCACATTAGATGTCACCTGGCATGTTAGTTTTTCCTTTCCTCAACCATGATAGTGTTGCTAATTCCTGAATCCTGGATGATTAGCTAGGCAGATTGATCATTGGAAGGCTGAATCTATTGCAGAGGGAATTATCACAGAAGAGGACTTGATGAACTACAACTCAAGCTTCAAAGATGCTACAAAAATCGAGCTTCGTAATGGAGGGTACTCATTGTACAGCGTCCCACCACCATCCAGTGGGGTTGTCCTGCAGCACATCATGCAGATCCTAGATGGTAAGTTATTAGCCAAGCTGATTGATAGATTATTAGAGGGTATACAGCGTTCCTTCAGGTTTTTTAAGTGGTCAGAGATGGAATAAAATGTAGAACCATGATGTACACACTTGCTATTATTTTCCCATCATACTAGGAATGGAATTTACTGTACCATTGTACATAGAGCAGAGTATCATTAGATTGCTAGAAGTCCCATCAGTGTGATCCATGTTCACATACTGTAAGTTGTGGTAGTAGTAGTTTATTCAGATTATATGATTGCTTTAAGCTTTTCTTTAAATTTTTGGATCGGTTCTTGGAAATGTTAGAAAGTACACAACTTTTGGAAAAACGAGCAACCTTCATCAATTTAAGATGGGTCTGGGGACTTTTAAGACTTTTCGTAACATTATTACCATCGTTTGGGTTAACATATTGCCATGGAAAGCGGTGCCACCTATCAAAGAACATGCTATGTCATGCCCGATGCTGGTCTGACCTTGCCCACATCAGCCCAATGTCTAGCCGATGTGACATGCTATCTGGGTCTCCTCTTGATCGCAAATAGGGGGTTTCATCCCCAAGTTCCCACAACCGGAACCCGGGTATTTTTTAATTCCAGTTTCTTCTGCAGGGTATAACTTCAGTCCCCCAGATGTGGATGACTTTGGACTTGTGTCACACAGAATAGTGGAAGCTTTCAAGTTTGCTTATGCCAAAAGATCGGCTTTAGGAGATGAAGATTATTGGGATGTCAAAGAAGTAGGTGTTTACCGTGATATGAACTGTGCGCCATGAAAGTCAATCAAATTGCAATTAGTAAAATACATGCAGAGTGGTAGGTAGCTGCGTTCATTCCAGAACAATCATTACAGTTTACACTAAGAATATTTGAAAAATTTCAGTTGGTTAAAAACATGACATCGGAGGATTATGCAAACTACATCAGAAGCCGAATCAGCGACAATCAAACATTCAATGTTTCTTATTATGAACCAGAATTTGAGGGATTCACGGATCATGGAACTGCTCATGTCAGTGTGTTGGATCAATATGGAAATGCTGTGGCTTTGACATCTACCATCAATCTGTTGTGAGTGATTTGTCCGTCTCTGTAGTGAGTTATTTGTCTTTCTTTGCTTTGAGTGATGTGTCTGTCTTTGTTGTGAATTATTTGTCTGTCTTTACTTTGAGTGATGTGTCTGTCTTTGTTGAAAGTGATTTTTCTGTCTTTGTAATGAGTGATTTGTCTTTCTTTGTTGTGAGTGATTTGTCTGTGTTTGTTAGAAGTGATTTGTCTGTAGTTCTTGTGAGAGATATGTCTGTCTTTTTTATAAGTGATGTGTCTGTCTTTACTGTGAGTGATTTATCTAGGGGTTTTTTTGTGAGTGATTTATCTGTCTTTGTTTTGATTTAGTCGGTATTTGTTTTGAGTTATTGGTCTGTATTTGTGTGATTTGTATGTCTCTGTTGTGATATTTCTGTCTGTGTTGTGAGTTATTTGTCTGTCGTTGTTGGAAGTGATTTTTCTGTCTTATTGTCTGACAGAGTCATTGGTTGTACATTTTTTGCTTCAAATCTTGCTAAAAAATTGAGAAAACTCTCTCAGTCATTAGTACAGCCTTCCTATATTCTCATTTTCGCAAACTAGCCATATTTATATATCCATATCATAGTCAGACATTATAATGACCTTATAGATTATAGGCTAAAATGTTAACTTCAACCTACCCAAACCCGCCATAACCTGTTGACAGTGTAGCACATTTTGATATATTTGCTGTGCATTCCTATGATATGGTCTTAAAAGTTTATTTATCATACACACAGTGAGGTTTAACTAAAGAAAAGAAAAAAAAAATCAAATTATTACAAGCCCACTTGCATCTCATATCTGAACATACATCTTTGGCTCATAATTTTAAAAAGAAACATCTTGTGTTTCTTTCATGCATCATGCAGCAAATTTAATAGGATGAACTGATTCATGTGTCTCTGTGATGAGCTAGTTTTTACCAACAGAGGGAGCTATGAGTAACTGCACCTAAAACCATTGCTTAATGATGTAACCAGGGAACATAAACAGCGTACAATGAGGTCATTGAGTGCAGTTGATGACATCACATTTGGATGACATCATTAAACAATGGTTAGGCACAGTTACTGATAACTCTTTTGAAAATACACATTTAAGAAGAAACAAAGTAACTGGTTCAGTTTGTTCATTGCCATGCAGTTTTGGGTCGAAGGTGAAAGGCAACAAAACGGGCATCATATTTAACAATGAGATGGACGACTTCTCCACCCCAGGGAAGGACAATGCATTCAGTGTTCCTGCATCTCCCTCCAACTTCATTGAACCAGGGAAACGACCGATGTCTTCAATGGCACCTGCCATTTTCATGACATCTGATGGAAATCCTAAACTCGTCATCGGCGGATCTGGCGGAACGAGGATAACGACACAAATTGCCGCAGTAGGTGCCTTGTGAAATACATCGGTGGTTTTGTAGTTTATAGCCTTTGTTTGTACCGCTAAACTATCTCATCATTTCTATTGTAATATGCACAGAAGAACAGTTTTCAAGGTTAAATGTCAAATGCATCAGTTAATCTATGATCACTAATGTCATGAGTCTCTGTGAATTACTTGGTTTTTCTACTTTTAGATGTGTCACAATTAATTTTAAGTATCTTGTACAACTGACCAGTGCAATTTAACATTATTGTACACGTATATTTGTACCATGGCATACATAGTTAGTTGTTCCGCACAAGCCATGCTCCAGTTGCAACATCTCAAGAAAGTGATGTGAGAATGTCATGCCCATCTTGGCTTGCGGCCTTGTTGTACATCGATATTTTCTGGTGTATTTTCTTCATAATAATAATAACATTTTTATAATATGATATTTTATTTATACTAAAAGCATGTTACAATAAAAACACATCTGCGGGGGGGGGGAATCTTGGGGGGGGGAAGGTTCAGGTACATAAGTACTCCCCCTACAAATATATTGGATCGTTTTCAACTTTCACTTGAATGCTTGTACAGAAGTGCTATTTACAATATTTTGATTCAAATTGTTCCAATTGTTGGTTAATCTCTTACTTCTATATAATTTTCTTTTTTCTGTTCTGATATAATTAGCGAACCGATGCCGATTATGGCCACGATATTATCTGTGTTAATACAAGTGATATTTGAGATTATCTTGCAGAACAATATCAAGTCAGATTTGATTCTTCTTATTTCCAAAGAGTCTAGATTTAAATGAATTAATCTTTCCCATTAAGAACATTTTAATTTCCCCATGGAACCATATGATAGAGACAACTAAATAATGGATGTTGTCCTTCAGGTGGCAATCAACTCCCTTTGGCTTGGATACGATTTGCTCAATGCAACAGATAACCCCAGATTACATCACCAACTCTTGCACCAAGTGTGGATTATGAGAGAACTAATGATCCAGTGAGTAAATTGTACCTAGATGTGTAGCTATATGTGTGTGTGTGTTTCACCTACCAACAGCAGGCATCGCCCCGTGGCGAGGGATAGATATGTGAAGTGCAGCCCTCTAAGGTAAGTTCTTGCCGTTATCGACGGTTGATTGATGAGGTGAGAAAGAGGAGGAGTCCACCCATGTGGGATCTTTTACTTGCCTCAGCATAGACACTGAGTGCAAGGGACCGCCAATTTAAAGTCTCATCCAAAACACATCCAGCTGGGATGATGCTCATGAAAGGTTGCCGGGCCTGGGATTGTTATATCTATGCACAAATTTAGATGGCCATGAGAAGTTTTGCAGACGTGCCCAGTCTCACTCATTCAGAGTGTGTCTCACTCATTCAGAGTGTGTCTCACTCATTCAGAGTGTGTCTCACTCATTCAGAGTGTGTCTCACTCATTCAGAGTGTGTCTCACTCATTCAGAGTGTGTCTCACTCATTTGGTTGCTGTCTCACTTCTCTATAGACCTGAGTACTCTAATTTGTCTCACTCTAAGATAACCAGAATAAATCTTTAACATTTTAATGTAGAGTAGTGGAGACAAAATCAAGCTGGCCTCGAATTGAAGCAGGGTATTCATTCTTCATATTCTTCGTGGAAACCATCAATATCACGTGAAGGGTTCAGCTGTCATTTCATGTTTTTTGAAGTCTAAAAAAAGTCTGAAAAATGTCATTCATTGTTGGCCGTTCGTTTGAATTTCCAGGAACTAGTGAGTGAACTAGCGGCAAAGGGCCATGAGGTGAATGAATACGGCAGTATAGCAGTGATCGGAAGCATCCGTAACGATTGTGATGAATTTCATCCGGACTGTTTGGACATGTATTGCATTGAAGCTGTGGCTGATGGCAGAAAGGGAGGGGTGCCTGATGGATATTGATACCGTGTATTGAATGTAATTTATTGATTTAATAAATTCAGTTAATAATTAGTAGCATACTGGGTGCCAACGGTTCATCTCTAAGCCAATCATAGTTCATTTCATAATTTATTAAAATAACAAAATCGAGGAATGTTTCCTCCTCATTTGCTCTCATTTCTTAAAGCATTGAGTTCAGACTTTGGTTATTGAACACTCAGATTTTGGAGTAACATTAAATTTTATCATTGTTATAGTTGTGCAATGAGTGTTAGAGACAAATGTGGGTATTCAGTTCTGACACTGAGAATGCCATGAAATTTTGTACAAAGTTAAAGCAAGTGTTCTTGTTAAAAAAAACGAAAGAAAAATGGAGGGTCACCATAGTTTTAAAAGATTTGTCTGAAAAATGCCAATTGCATTTTAATTCAATGAGAAAATTGAAAATGATCTGTTTCCAAGCATAAGAATGGGTTTAAATGCATTTTCACCACTGATTTTTTACCACTATTGTGTGAATACTACTTTAAGTTATCTCAAAAATCTTTCAAGAGAAAAAAAAGTATAAGCCACCATCAATAAAATGAAGCTGTATGACATTGAATGTATGTCTCACCCCCACTTCTAAAAAGTCCCAAACACTTCAGTAGCATACATTTTGGTGAAATACATGGGGAAGGGGCATGATAATATCATAAGTGGCTAGAGACATAGTGGTGATGCATTTACCAATTTTTTTAATGGTTTTGTTAGAGTCCCAACAGTTTAAGAGAATCAAATTTTCTGAATTAACAGTTTCACTGAATCTGGCCCCCTGGTGGTAAAATCAAAATTGATTTGATGGTTAGTTCTTGCATATAAATGATATACGGGACATTTTTACTGGGTATAACACTTATTTTCATAAATAAAACATAAAAAGTAGACTATATGTGCTAGTTCTGGAACTTTTAACCCCCCAAAATAACAGAAAACAGCAGAGGCGACTGGAATGCCATCTGTGGACAAAACGGCGTTTTTCGTAATTCTCACAAGAGGGTGTACTTGTGTTTACACAGCGTGGCGCAGATGATACCCGCATTGGTCTTTAATTCAACCACCCCAACATCCACACAGTGTGTCGTCACCTCACAGCCCAGCGACCTAATTATGGACATTCTTTGTTTGTTTACCTAGTTAAACAAAATGATTGGTTAAACTATGTAGCCGATAGGCTGAGCACACATGGCCAAATGTGCCAAGTGCGTTTTCCATGAGAAGGATAAACGCATGGAAAACGCATGGTTTTTAGCTTATTATAATGAGGCAAAAACCATGCGTTTTCCATGCATTTATCCAAACGCATGGAAAATGCGTGTGGCACAATTGGCCATGTAGAATTAAGAAATCTCCTCTTAAAAATACAAGATAAATGGATTCATATTCTTTGAGTTTAGAAATTTTTCCGAATTGACTGCTTGCCAGCACAAGAATTGAGTGAAATCAGCACACGAACATCTAATTATTCTTGAATTTTATTGTTGTTGTTAGACCTTTAATACCATAAGCCAGCCTATATAGACTATGAGATAAATTGATTAATTTACTTTGGATTAGTAAACAAGCAAAACATGTACATAATTAGGTCGTCGCTGGGTTGTGAGGTGATGACCCACAGTGTCTGATCAGTCACAACTGGTAGCATTCCAACTATTTTTATCACACATACTTTGATCATTTTCTGAAATATATAATGTTGTGCAATTCTAGGTATAAATGTTTGTTATTATTCAAAAAATCATAAACATGAGCTGAGTTCTGCTGACGTTTTCCGACAAATTGTTGGTTTTGATTTTCGAGTTGTATAAATGTATAGATGATGTTCATACATGGATGATATATCTGGAAATTGTGTTAGTCTTTTACTATTGTGAACGAACATTTAAGTATAAGAAAGAATGAGTAAAATAACCCAGAAAAAGACATGCGATGTATTGGACGAAAAAATGGGAATCATAAAAAAATGAAGACTATAAAAAATTTAGATTGTAAATGTATGCTAATAAGAATAAGAGATCCAAAAAAATAAAAATATATATCAATGTAGTTACTGTATGGAATTTTTGATGATATTCTGAAAACACCAAATATAAAAGGCATTATTACAATAAATGGCTGTTCCTTTGTACGCCCATATATACATCCTCATAAAAAATATTGCATTAAAATTCTAGTTGTCAATTTGGAGATGTCTTGTGTTTTTTTTCAGTCAATGATGAAAATAAAATAAACTTCTTTCAAGTCGTTAATATCTTTTACAAGTTTTTGAAATTCTGCCCATAAAATATCCAACTTTTATGAGCACAAAAAAACACATTGACTTCGGAAGAAATGTAAAAACGAAGCATTGGACATACCGGATGGAACCCAGCGCAGACCTATGACCACCTCACTATCAATACTATCTCATTATTAAGACCACCTCATATTATGTTAGGACCACCACCTCACTGTTAATACTACCTCACTGTACTACCTCACTGTTAGGACCACCACTTCACTGTTAAGACCACCTCTCTGTACTACCTCACTGTTAGGACCACCACCTCAATGTTAAGATCACCTCACTGTTAATACCACCACCTCACACTGTTAAGACCACCTCACTGTTAATACCACCTCATTATTAAGACCACCTCACTGCTAGGACCACCCCACTATCAATACCACCTCACCATTAAGAAAACCTCATTATTAAGACCACCTCACTGCTAGGACCACCCCACTATTAATACCACCTCACTATTAAGAAAACCTCATTATTAAGGCCACCTCACTGCTAGGACCACCCCACTATCAATACCACCTCACCATTAAGAAAACCTCATTATTAAGACCACCTCTCTATTATGACCACCTCACTATCAAGACCAGACCTTATTTAGCACGGGAGGTCTTACTGACAAGAACTCCAAAATCTTTTTCATTTCCCACATACTGCAGTGCTGCAGTGAAACCCCCCCCCCCCCCCTATTTACTTATTGTACGCCAGGTGGGGCTGAGTGACTCTTGAATATCTTATCAGAGATGGACCAGTCTAAAAGATCACAGTGTCATCTCTCTATTCTATTCTGTGACTTGTAGGTGACTTACAATCATTTAGATAAGTCAATAACATCGACAAAATGGGGTAAGATTTAAGCTATTATTTCCATTCATTTCTTTTATGACATTAGTATCGTCTGTTATAGCAGCAATATATACGAAATGAAACCAATGCTATTATATAACATTGCGTAAGAAGGACGATCATTTAGCCTAATATTAAGGTTAGAGTAACCTACGAAAAATGCATTTACAAAATCTTATGAGAAAGAATTATTATACAAAACACCAACTATACAAACGGCTCAATTAATTAAATTACAATGAGTGTAATTTTATACATTTGGTCAAATCCTGGCACTTAGGATATCATATTAAATAGAGTTTAGATTCAACTACATGGTCTAGCCACTGAAAAACAAAAGCAAAAAAAAGACCTCAGTTTTTGAATTTGAACAGTATTTGCCCATCAGCGATGTGACTTGCAAAACACAGTATAATTGTCATAATATATTTATTTATTTATTCAAATATATTTAAAAACAGGTTAACACCATTCAGACAAAGCGGTTTTCAAGGTGATCATAAAAATATATAAATATGTACATAAAAGACATATAAAATAAGAGCAAGTTATAAAATCATAAAGCACCACTTAGGATCAATTTTTTAAGTTTGAATTTAAACATATTTAAATTACTATCAGATTTTAAATCTGCAGGCAAAACATTCCATAATCTACCAGCTTTGGATACAAAGTTTTTAGATTGCGAAATATTTTCAAATGTTTTTTATAGATTCAAGGTCAAAATACCTTGTATTACGTAAAGCAATGTTACATTGATTCAATTTCCATTAAAATATTATTACAAGGTATTGAGGAGCAAGTCCATGTATAGATTTAAAAATGAGAAGTATATTAAAATATTGAAATCTTTGTTTAACATATCTATACCACACACATTGACAGAATCAAATTGATTTGTTATTACTCTAGCAGCATAATTCTGAATTCTTTGAACTTTATCAATATTTACATTTGTTTTGATACACATACATCACCATCTAATTTGTTCTTACACATAACAATAGTGGACGGGAGTCTAACATGGTGTTTTGTCGGATGAAGGAAATTATATTGGCCAAGCCCAAGCAGAGGCCAATATAATTTGTCTGGTATTCTCCACTTCGTACAACATACACTGCTACATAAAAATTGGCAACTGTCCAATATAATCCTCAACCATCCAACATACAACCATGCTGGATGACAAAGATGCATTCTGATTGGCTCACTGTGGAAGATACCTTTATTCACAGATGTAAAATGTGTACATGGATTTTTGAGAACCAAGTAAACAATAAAAAATGAAGGTAAAATTAAAAAATATATAATGGAAAATGACATAATATTATCATCTATAGATAGATACCAGTCTATGTGGGCCGTTTTTTAGCTAGGTGTCCTGAAGGAGCAATTCTAGTTAACTGTCAATCCCATATTTGTATATATTCTTATGCTATTTTCATACTTAGTTTTTTGTGGCCATATTATATAGCATAATTCTATAGTTATCCTCAAGCCTTTGTGAAACATTTTGTTATGAAGTTTTACTCCTATGATGAATGAATGAATGAATGAATGAATGAATAAATGAAAAAAATGGCTTAATTGCTGACAATTTGCGCTGATTTCAATATATTGTCGGATCATAGAATAGAACAGGATAGAATATACTATCTAGACTAGAGAATTACATAGAACAGAAACATCTTAGCAAATGTTCCACAGTAAATGTTGTTAAGCATCTCATCATGATGTCTGCCATGGATATAATGACATGCCATCATGTAATATATCGTTTAAGAGGACAAACCAAACTTATTTTCTCTCTTCTTTTTGGGAATTCCATTTTTATTAGACTAGGAAGTTTGCTTTGTAAAATAGGAAGCCAAAAAGCATTTGTTCAATGTATATTGAGCAAATAAAATTAGTTCGAAAACATCTTGTGACATGATGCATAACATAGCAATGGGTTGTGGGAGTCTGTGAAAGTCACGATAGACAGATAGACAGACAGACAGACAGTGATATACAGAGTAATTAAGGCTACTGATAGATAGATAGATAGATAGATAGATAGATATGGGAAGTGCAGCCCTCTAAGGCAAGTTATTGCCACTATCGAGGGTTGACTGATGAGGTGAGAGATAGGATGAGTCTACCTATGTTACACATTTACCCCACGGGTGGGGTCTTTTAGTTGCCTCAGCATAGACACAGAGCGCAAGGGACCGTCAATTTAATGTCTGATCCGAACGACATCCAGCTGCTGGGATGATGCTCATGAAAGGTTGAATTGAACCCGGGACCTTCAGAGGAGCAGGCGAGCGTCTTACCACTAGACCGCCCAGCTGCTAATAATACTGACAGCTACCTTAACTTAAAATTCAATGATGAAACGATAAATAATAACATTTTTTCTTATATAGGGCAAGCAAATATATTAGAAATGCACATCAATGCACCTTACAAAAAAGTGTGTTATCATGGCCATATCATAAAGTAAGATTTTTTTTTTATAAATTGAGTGATCATGACGCACGTCATGCTGGTGAACATGAACCTTGACCTTTGATGGTTTCCTTTGGTAAATGTAAGGTCTGGGAGAGATTGAACACACACTGCCATAAATTAGCAATTACCTATATGCAAATATATGGTGATCTATAGTATGCACTCATTTAACTGAAATCCCCAAATGAATTGCAAGGAATTCACTATGTCAATTCATTGATTATCTCAAATCCACACCAAACCATGGAGAGTAAACATGAATGGGTCATAGATGGGTCATAGATTATTAAATAAAAAGATAGATGGATATATTTACAGGTCCTATGCATTGTTTATTATGCACTTGAATTATTGCACAGGGTCTATAAATATCTTATTATAAAATAAATCGATTTCCATATTATATATTAGGTGAGGGTCAGGGTTTATATAATCATAATGAAACAAAAATAAATTGTAAAAAGAAATGATAAATTATGGAGTCCATAAAATAATTCTAAAAAGAAATGATAAATTATGGAGTCCTTACACAAATGCATGTTGAAGCGAGATGGAAATACTAAAAGACGGTCATGATTTTTCATATGTTATGAAGCTCATTTGAAGTCATGTTGTTCTATAAACATGTCCGTATGTTTTAAATTTCCCTATTTGGTCAAAATGTTATTATCTGCACTATATTTTTTAATCATAGAGCCAAAGTGATTTACACATATTATGATAATATGATATTTTGAAGTACCGCACACATGTGCACACAGAGAATCAAAATCCTAAGTTCAAGAAAAACAAAGACCATGGTGCTGCTATCTCTTCATCAAGCACTAATTATAATTTTAACTAGAAACAACTCCACCTTTTTTTTCATGCTACAGCACACTCCTCAACATCATTCCTGCTGATCCATTTTCTTTGAAGATGTCATTCCTGAAATTAAACATCAATCATTGAGAGTTTTACAAACATAAAGCACATGCATTTATCTTCATCATAAAATTTACAGCAGAGTTGAGTATCGCATTGAAATCGTTAAGATTTCTAAGAAAGACCCATCAATTTGCATGGTGGATGTACTGTCCTGGGCCCATCAACCTGCTTAATTACCTACCTAAAGACTGGTTTGATATTTGTCACCAGTCATACATACATACACCAGGGTGCGACACTACATGGCCAAATGTGCCACGTGCGTTTTCCATGAGAAGGATAAACGCATGGAAAACGCATGGTTTTTAGCTAATTATAATGAGGCAAAAACCATGCGTTTTCCATGCGTTTATCCAAACGCATGGAAAACGCACGTGGCACAATTGGCCATGTAGCCTTACATCTTCAGGGGGTTCTACCTGCTCAACTGACCGACATCAGAAATGCTACACTACCCGATTAAAGCTGTCCATCTCAATAAGAATAACATTTGAAAATTTACCAATATATTTAAATTATCAATCTATTGATACTGAAGGCTAAAATTTCAGTATTACTACCTCATGGATTGCATGGCCTAACTGATTGAAAAATTTGTTCTGCTATACAATTGCTATTCAATTTTATTTGTTCAGTCACATACAACAAGAATTTAGTAACTGTTTTCATTGAATGCGCAACAATATGCATATATTACAAATACATATCAGAGACTTAAGGATAAAATTTCTACAGGTCAGTTGAGTTACTAACAAGCTGAGATTTATAATTGTCTGAAGACATATAATAAAATCTTGTGGTCTATTTCTAGGTAATGGTGGGACTCATTAGCATTTAGTCTCAGAAGAACATCTGTTCCATGGTCACCACACTAGAGGGAGCCACATTTTAAGTTGAAAAACACCAGGTGAAGCAGAAACAGAAACCCTGCTTAAGACAGAGGCACAATACTTATTGCATTGTTATGACATTCAGACACATGGTTTCATCAAAGTAGATTCTTAACTTACCATGGCAATTTCCTAATGTCTGCAATCTCGATGTCATTTTTCCATCGCAGCCACATCTCCTTGGCATGAGGTTGCATTGAAAATAAAAAGAACGGCTTTAACTCTCTTCATCAATCCATTAGTACTATTAATTATTAGTGGCGACTAATTTGCCATGGCCTTCATTTACACTTGCCAAAATAAACTTTTTTTGTGCCACACAAGAAGATTTTGTCAAGCTTGACTTGGGACTGAACAAGGAACACGTCAATCATTTTCGCTAAAATAATTTCGAAATTTTATGAAGTGACTGACAGCATATTCCTGTTGTACATATAAGATCACCAATATAAAATGCAGTAACATTCACGGAAAACTCTTTTTCAATTGATTTGAATCAGCCAGTTAGTTGTATGTAATTGGTAAGTGGAAAGGTAGGCAATAAACTAAAAATAACATGCAAAATAAATGATAGAGCAAAAGAAAGAAATGGCCAATTCAAACCAATTGCAATTATACATTAATATTCGATGCCTGAAAGCATATTCTGCACAACAGCCAATATGCAGTGAGTCACTTGCTGGAGGTTTTTGGCATTAAAGCCACTGGGTTCCACACATTAATATTATGTTTCTGCATGGCAACTTGCTATTCATTAAATGCAAATACCTAATCTGAAGACAATGACCATGGAAACTGCATCCCTGAGATCTATCGATAATATGAATGCTTCATACAACTTCACCTTTTGTATTATGAAACACGCTTTGTGAAACTGGTCATCATCTTCCAGGTCATTTCCCTCCATGATATCATCCCTGAATAGAACAAGCAATCATTCAGTGGGAAGGCCTTGTAACAATTCCATTTTAGCACATACTAGTGGTCAAGATACACTGCAGTTGTACAGAGCAGTGTTGCAAGCTGAAATTAACACTGGGTGGCAGCACTGCAACTCAAGTACATATACAGCTGGGTTACTTCATACTACAGGCTAACCTGTGTCCACTGGTCACCTAAGGGAATCAGTTGAACGTTTTAAGTAAAACTACTTTTGAATATCACTGACAAGGTCTTTATATTATGGCATTTTTATTTCAGCTGTTCTCATTTTCAAGAGCATGATAATTTTGTCTTCTTACTTATACAGTTGTTTCCATACTTATGCAGTTAACATTATATATGTGGCAAAAATATGTTGTTTTCAAGATATGCTATGGAGTGGTTAAAATGCAATTACCATCTTAGTAATATGGATACTACCATTTGCATGAAAAATAGACTAGAAGCACCAACAACTAAATGATATTGGCACCTGGGCGAGATATCCATAGAGCTTACTTTAAGTCATCCAGAGTAATATCAAGTCATCTCAGGTCCCTTTATTAAGGATTTACCCACCATATAGGGCAACTGGCTCATGTCTGAGTTCACAATGCCTGGTGTTTTCTCATCCACTTCTTGTAGTGCAAGTTGGTCCTTGGCGCAATGTTGCATCAACATGAAAACAAAACAGGAGAATCTGGCTTATGTTCTCTAAATTTGAATGATTTCCCTATATTCAGTAAAGGCTGTTAAGCGAAAATACCTTAATTTGGCACATTTGCAGCTGCAAGTATGCCGTGCAATATACTTCTTTGATAAGTTTTTGGCTTAAGCATGTCAACTACTATTTCTCTTTCTTCGCCCTCAACATGAGGCATTTGCCAAAAGTATTACTTTAATGAAATGTTGTCTCCAAGGTGGGCAGGCAGGCGGCAGACACTGGCACCTCACTAGTTGTGACTTTGATAGTCAAGTTTTTCTTAGCAATATATGTAAAATAATCATCATGTTTTAAGCAAAAATTTATTTAAACTAGACCTGATGGCTCTCATGACGGAGGAATAGGTACTACTGTTCCTCCGTCTAAAGCATAGGCTGCGTGGCAGCAAACCCTCAGTGAATGCCAACATAATACTTAAGAAATGGCTGGTTGTTGATACGGAAATTGAAAAAAAAGAGGAGAATTGTTTATATATGTGTTTCCCTATTATAAAATTCTATATCATGTTACGGCCATTAGACCTGTAAAAGGCACCCATACAATAAACTCATCGTTATTTCTATGTATGTAAGACATAGCGAGAAAACATTAGGTTAAGATTGGATAATAGACCTTTTGCTGACAAAACTCTTGCTTTAGTTTCACTAAAATCATATAAATCCAGTGTTTAAACCCAAAAAGATGTCTGAATTACCCTTTAGATTTAACTTGTACTACCCCTATTGAAATAATTTTTAAGACTTCATACAAGCTTTTTATACTTTGCAAATAATCTGTTCATTTAAACTATTTTAACCGCAGCAATGGGTAATTATATATAGCAATAGGTCTGAATTATACTAATATAATATTATAAGGTAAATTCTAAACAGTGTCAAAATCAACCCATCACAACTGACCATGTGTCGTATGCAATTGGGGTCTCAAAACTGAATTAAAATAATTAAAACAGGCTAAAATACCTTCTGAGTTAGAATCAAAATGGTCACGGGACCTAAACTCAATATGATCAGTCTTCCAAACTGAAATTGATTATTTCTAGTGTATGAGTAAACCATTTTTCCATTTATAGACTTCATTGCGTGGTCACTGAGACCATCTAGGCACTAAGTCATAATGCAATTTTTTTTTAGGTATCTATTGATCTTTCAATAAGTTATATATGTACTATGGAATCATTTAAATGGCTATCTACACTTAAATACCACATATAGGTTTCTTAAATCCCCCCTAGAAAAATCGTGATTTACACTAAGTACTGATTTATATTATTCAAATGATTTTATTTTGATTGTCATTATTAAGGAGACTGACTGCATACAGGTCGTGTGAAGGATCGTATTGTAAAAGTCCATGTCATTAATGACTCCAATACAATGACATTTCCAAGTCCAAGCTGCTCATCTCCAAGTAAACAGCATAAAGTCAGAGTGACTTGAAAATGCAGACTTTCAACGGAGTCTCATCTCAGCTTGAAGCAAGTCAAGTTCTCCCAGTTCCAAAGTGGGTAGAGTCCAAAGTGCAGTAAGCACAATATATGCAGAGTCCAAAGTGTACAAGTAATAACACAAGAGTGGTTTTGCTTCCTCAGCTGGCAAGATGAAACTCTCCTATTTTTATTGTGCACAGGGTATATGTATTAAAGGTACAATTCATGCAGTTTCCCCCCAGTAGGGCTGAGAGGGAATTATCAACCAATCACAATACATTAAACTCCACTGCTGCTGACCATTTGCTCAATTATCATTCACATTGTGTGGGGTGATACCTCCCCCAAACAGGGTTGCTACCAGCATCTTTGGCTGAGATCTGGCAGGGATTAGTGAAGCTAAGACAATGGAGCAAAAGTGGACCCCCTGCAGTGCTCTGCATTGTGCTGAGGCTATTTATAGCTCAAGTCACAATGGGCTATTGTACTGAGTGTCAACTTTGGCTTGGTCAGCAGTTTTGGAGGGAAAGTTTTGGCGGGAGTTAATTAGCTCCTCCCACAATTTAGGACTCAACAGTGAGGCATCTTAACAGGGCAATGCACTCACATAATACTGACAATAAATCAATATGAAGAACAAAATGAATAATACAATCTATCAATTGACAATTGGACATAAGCAATCAATCAATTAATGACTTAATCAATCAATCAATGATATAGTCAATCAATTGATTAATAATACAGTCAATCAATTAATAATGTAATCAATACTAATAATATAATCAATGTTAATAATACAATCAATATTCCTTGCAGCAGGCTAATTAAGTATAAGGCTAAACATGAGTAATGAGAAAACAACTGACACATGTGAGCAGAGCAGTGACTAGCACATGGAAATGATTAGAACACATAACAACTGCATTTAGGTCACACATGAGCAGAGGCCTGCATAGGGCAGGTGTAATGAAGAGCAAATGTCATATAACTCTAACTGACATATATCCTTTGCCTAGGGCAAGTGTAATTAGGAGCATGCAATCAATGCACCTGTCATATTACTCTGACTGACATATATCCTTTGCCTAGGGCAAGTGTAATGAGGAGCATACAATCAATGCACCTGTCATATTACTCTAACTGACACATATCCTTTGCCTAAGGCAAGTGCAATGAGGAGCATACAATAATGCACCTGTCATATAACTCTAACATATATCCTTTGCCTAAGGCAAGTGTAATGAGGAGCATACAACCAATGCACCTGTCATATAACTCTAACTGACATATAATAAGTGGTTGCCAGGGGCTGCACTTTACAGTATGATATAAGACTAATTACATCCCCATGTAGTAAACCTATTTCATGCACACAATTGGATCGAATCAGCCTGTAAGTAGCTCGTTATTGTAAGTGGAAAGGTAGGAAATAAACTAAATAAAATAATACAAAATAAAAGATAGGCATAAAACACAGTAATGGCTGACTCGAGCCAAATGTTTCTCAAATATTACATTAAGTCTGAAAGTATTGTCTGCCTACAAGCAGCCATTCACATCAGTCTGTAAGCAGCCTGTCTAGAAGAGGGGAAACAAATGTCGCATTTTACACTTCATTAGGAAACCTCCAAAATATTTCATGGATGAAAGAACCTTAGTTATCAAATATATGCTGTTAAAGAGATGTTGCAAAGCTCTCCCACATTTGTTGCACTTGGTAATAAGCGTTCCAAGTGGCTATTGTTATCACTGATTTATTTTTAGACATGTGGACCAGATAACTGTATCTATGAAGCACTTGAAAACTAATCAATGCCTCACTCTAATGAACTTTTGCATATATCATTACTAGTTGTGTGCCTTTTGATGGTCACATTGACATACGTAACCAAACCTATGTTTCTTTTTTGAAAATTAAATAAAAATTTTTATTTTTATCCAAAGCAAACCTTAACATCTGAGGCAAAATATCTACATGCAGGAAATCATGTACTAATGTATCACGCTTATCATATTTTCTATTTTCTGCATTTGTCATTAATCTCTTGCATTTTAAATAATGGAACATTCGCAAAAAAAATGCTAAGAATAGCTTTAATTCCTAAATGCTCTTTCCTAGATTCCATTTTAAAATTATATCCAGGAAATTAGTACGGTATCGCCTTATTGCCATATTCTTGTACATTATACACTCTACATTTCGAATGATAATAATACATAAAATAATTTTACAAAAAAAAGATTTTTTTCCGTCCCAGTCACATGACCCACACCATGACATATCGCCTATGCGATGACAATCAGAATTGACAATTGCAAATTTGGTGTCAATGAAAACTTCTAATCAAAGCATCAGTTTGTGTTTCATTTCGTAGTTATCTCTTTATATAGGCCTATCAGTAATATATGTTTTAAGTTGTTAAAAATATGCCTCCTAAATATGCCTTTTAGTAACCATTTTGATATGACATGCACAGATTTCCCTAGCTGACTTGGTTGCATCTGAAACAGTTCAAGCTTTCTTTCTTGTATTGGTTGACTTCGGCTATTTCTATTAATTGCCTCTACATGCATAGTACTCTTATAGTATTATTACTATTTGTCAGTAAAATTCAATTTGGTTTTTTTTAGCAGGTACATTGGAATGTTTAACATATTTCAATTAGTAATTTGACATTAAAAGTTTAAAAAATTGTGTACTGTCCCCCTTCCCTCCCATTTATTCAAGTGTCTTACAGTTATAAAGATCTAGCCAAAATTTAAGTCTTTATAGTCTATATGACATTAATCTAACTAATAATTACACCAAAACTATTATAGAAATAGAATTCTGACGGAGCACCAGGAGTGTGGCCTTGCAGTCTTATGGCATTCTTATCTATTGCTGTTTCCATTTGTGCGCTGAGGGTTTGCTGCTATAGAGCACTATATTTTTTAATCATAGAGCCAAAGTGATTTACACATATTATGATAATATGATATGTTGAAGTACCGCACACATGTGCACACAGAGAATCAAAATCCTAAGTTCAAGAAAAACAAAGACCATGGTGCTGCTCTCTTCATCAAGCACTAATTATAATTTTAACTAGAAACAACTCCACCTTTGTTTTCATGCTACAGCAAACTCCTCAACATCATTCCTGTTGATCCATTTTCTTTGAAGATGTCATTCCTGAAATTAAACATCAATCATTGAGAGTTCTACAAACATAAAGCACATGCATTTATTTTAATCATAAAATTTACAGCAGAGTTGAGTATCGCATTGAAATCGTTAAGATTTCTAAGAAAGACCCATCAATTTGCATGTGGATGTACTGTCCCGGCCCAACAACCTGCTTAATTACCTACCTAAAGACTGGTTTGATATTTGCCGACATCAGAAATGCTGTCCATCGCAATAAGAATTACATTTGAAAATTTACCAATATATTTAAATTATCTATCTATTGATACTGAAGGCTAAAAACTCTGTATTATTACCTCATGGATTGCATGGCCTAACTGATTCGAAAGTTTTGTTCTGCTATACAATTGCTATTCAATTGTAATTGTTCAGTCGCATACACCAAGAATTGTTTTATTTGAATACGTAACAATATGCATATTACAAATTCAAAATTAGAGACTTAAGGGACAAAATTTCTACAGGTCAATTGAGTTACCAACAAGCTGAGATTTGTAATTGTCTGAAGAAATATAATAAAATCTTGTGGTGGTACTGGTGGGACTGATTAGCATTTAGTCACCACACTAGAGGGAGCCACATTTTCAGTTGACAAACACCAGGTGGCACCAATGCACCAGCCACAGAAACCCCGTGCAACTACAATGCTTATTGGATTGGATTTCATTTCTCACAATATAAAGTACATTTAATGCTTTGTTATGACATTCAGACACATGGTTTCATCAAAGTAGATTCTTAACTTACCATGGCAATTTCCTAATGTCTGCAATCTCGATGTCATTTTTCCATCGCAGCCACATCTCCTTGGCATGAGGTTGCATTGAAAATAAAAAGAACGGCTTTATCTCTCTTCATCAATCCATTAGTACTATTAATTATTAGTGGTGACTTAGGGATATCCATTTGCCATGGCCTTCATTTACAATTGCCAAAATAAACTTTTTTTATGCCACACAAGAAGATTTTGTCAAGCTGAACACGGAACATGTCAATCATTTTCGCCAAAATAATTTAGAAATTTTATGGAGTGACTGACTGCATATTCCTGTTGTACATGTAAGATCACCAATATAAAATGCTGTAAAATTCATGGAAAACTCTTTTTCAATTGATTTGAATCAGCCAGTTAGTTGTATGTAATTGGTAAGTGGAAAGGAAGGCAATAAACTAAATAAAATCCTTGCAAAATAAATGATAGAGTAAAAGAGAAATGGCCAATCCAAACCCAATTGTCAATAATAATTATATAAACATTATTCGAGGCCTGAAAGCGTTTTCTGCACAACAGCCAAATATGCAGCCAGTCACCTGATGCAGATAATTTTTGTTATAAGAATCCCAGGGTCCCACACCTTAACAACCAGCAATTTATAGTTCAGTCTTCACACATACCACGGACAAAGCCTTGCTGCATGGTATTTTCCCATTACTTATAATTGGGAAATACAATCTATAATGGGTTAATACTTGCACAAAGAAAACCAAATTTTTTTCTGAAAACAGCAACCATGGAAAATGCATTCCAGAGTTCTATCATTGATTATCTGAATGCTTAATACAACTTCACCTTTTTGTTATTATGAAACACAAAATTTCATCTCCCTCTGTGATATCACCGCTGAAAGAGAAGAAGTAAATTGCATGGTGGATGGCCTACAGATAAAATATCAAATAATAAAATGCATGGGCAATGTAGATCAGGCTAGTCATCTTATTACTAGTCATAATCGTAATTTCAACCTTGCTTTTTTTTAAAGGTAATTTCTACGAAATTGGGGACATAGTAGTGGCACAGGTTACATCAAGGGCAATCAGTCTAAGTGATTTAACACCAGGTGGCACCTCTTCGGCTAAAGAGGTCCTTTATATGTTTCATTTGGTTTACAATGGGTGTTACTTCATTCTAGATTACTGGGCATACTTAAGTTCTATTAAAAGAATGTCACTGGCAAGAAAAAATCCAGAACTCAGCCTTTTAAACCCAAAGTAAGCCTATTCAGTTTATTTAGGGGCACAATATGATAAAATAAGAATAGGGTGTTACCCAAAGTAAGCCTATTCAATTCATTTAGGGGCACAATATGATAAAATAAGAATAGGGTGTTACTCCAGTTGTTATGTAACTGTAATCAAACTTATATACAGCAGACATTACAATTTGCATGATTTACATTGCATATTTGTTTCATATGTTCAACAATACAGTGAACTGAAATTATGGGGACCAGCTAGTAAGTTAGTGCAGCGCTCCGAGGAAAGGACTTACTGCTCACCATTATTCGGTAGGCTGGCGTAATACATACAGGGTCATGGGGTGGCGGGTGGATATGGGACCATGGCAATGAGATGATGGATGAAACAGCCATCTAACAGAGCCTCGAACAGGAATTGAACCCGGGACCCAGTGGTTGGAAGCCCAGCCCACTACCACTGAGCTAGACCCCCATCTATGATGGTACTTCTAGTGTGGGCTTATAACATGGAAGGCAGTTACCAGTAAACTGTATATCACATAACAGCCATCATTTCAACTGGCACTAGTAGAGAGTGATTTGAAGTGCATAACTTAATCATACAAACTAATCTCTAATACAGACAACCATTTAAATCCCCCTGCAGCAGTTAACAACGCTTCCCAAATACTGTATGACAACTTAAAACTATATGGTGTACTATTTAAACAATACACAAGGTGGCGCCAACTGCTAATGATGTTCAATTTGCACCCTAGGGAAGCTCCATTCTATTAGACAAACATCAGAGGGCTAGATGTTACCAGGCAAAGAACTTTAGTCAGTTATCTGAGAGCCCAGCAATTGTAAGTAATTCAGGCCACTTTCCTTAGGATTTACGTACCTCATAGAGCAACCAGCTCATTTCTAAATTCATGAGGCCTTATATTTTCACATCCACTTCTTGTAGTGCAAGCTGCTCCTCACCATAATGTCACATAAACATGAAAACAAAACACATAGGTCTCTGTTTTACTGCCCTCTTAAATTAATAGTTAATTAAAACATTAAATGACTTTCAACTGCACTCTGAATTGCAATATTATACACTGAGCTAAAATCCCATAATTTTGTCCTTGGTCTTTGTTTGCTGATTTTTTTAGTATCAATTTCACTTTTTCACCCTCGTTATAGCGAAAAAAAGATTTTTAGTATTATAATTTTTTTTTAGCAGAATTTACCATTTAGTGGAAAGCTATACCAAAATATGTCTGAAAATTGTATAGTAAAAACCATAACTAAATACATTTCAATTATATTTAAGTATAATGAAGGAATTAAAAGGGTGAAAACATTTTCCCAGACACTATTATATCCACAAATATGAAGGTGGCAGTAAAATTTCTAAATCAAGGTACATTGAGACAACTCCGTTTAGTGGCAGGTAGCGAAATTGTCTAGGTTCAATTTGGCCAGCGGTTTTTAATGAAATTAACTGTAGTTGCTACTCATACTTCTCCTTATTTATCACTTCCATAAAATTGCAATTAGAACAGACATTTCTTTCCGAATTCATATTAATCTAATTGCAAGTTTAACATACTTGTTTTGAAATTTACAATTGAAACACATATTTTTCGAAGGCATTTAATTATATTACTGCTAACCTAAAATGGCCAAGTACAAATATTCATCTCTTTCCATGATGTGCATGGGAGTAAAGAATTTATCAAGTTCTAAAACCAATTACATTGTCACTTAACTCACTAGGGCACCATATGCAAAAGTATACTGCAATAAATTTCATTTTTTATAGGCATATTTTAAATAAGATCACATTAACCTCCACTAAAATGATTGATCTAAGCCTACATGCTTTTCAAGTGGGTATCTAAACTTAACATTAAGTGCATTAGATTATTGGTCATCTGTTGGAAAAAACATAGGCTGCATGGCAGCAAACCCTCAGCGAATGGCCATGTCGTACACAAGTGTCATCAACATTGTTCGAAACCTCTTTAACACATTTATGTAGTTGAGCAACTAGACATTATGCTATCTTGTGTATGTTGTTCTTGTCCATCCAAGACAATCACAGTTGATAATGTTAAACAAATTCCAAATTGATAGGAAGCACATGGTGCAAACTCAGATGGTGTTTGTTACAGCTGTGTGAGATGTTTCTTGAGCAATTTTGATAATAATATAGATATCTATCAGCTAATAATCTATTGTCGTCACCATTAAGCTACAAGTACAGTAAACTCCATGCTATACTTGTACATGACCTTAAACATTAAACCTTTGGTCTTTTAAAATTCTTATCACTTTTATATATTTCAACTTTATTTTAAACAAATAAAATCAATATCAATCCCAATAATACTGTCGGAGGTTATTATGGATGTCATGTTTAGTATCAATCTGTATTTTGCATGAAAAACATGTTTCTGAGATTAATTATTCAACAAATGCATATCTAGCAAAGTGTGATGATTTAACTAGGAGTCTAAATATAAGCTTTGTGTATTCAGTTGAGACTTTGTGAATTAGTCAGGGAAATAGTAGTTTTGCTCACTGCCCTTATTATTCAGTTACAGCAACCGGATGAAATATTAACATGAATATATGTACCATGGTACTAATTTTATTATGACTTTCATTATAACATAAGACCTGCGTTTGGAAAGAGAAAGTACTACTATTAAGTTATGTTATTTGAAAATTTCATTCATGAAGGATAAATAATGTCCTTGATATGGAGGTTTTTAAAACCAAGAATCTTTCATATTTTCCCTAATTATAAAATATTCTATATTATTATGGCCATAAGACCCCCAGGAGGCACAACTACACTGTTTCAGATATTTTCTCTTCATGTTTATACCCTTCGATGGATAAGGGTTTCAGTTCTGGACCAGAAACCAAAAACCAAAAAATTATTTTTACCATTTTTTTCTTATTTTGTAAAAACAAAACCGAGCTATATCAATAAGACTATTAAAAGGCACACCTAAGTAATATAGTGTAATAGTGCATGAAATGCCATTAGATTAAGAGCATTAGCACAAGAGTTCTGTTCCGGAAATCCATTTTAGTATAAAAAATAAATGATGTGAATGTCAAAATGAAATACAGAAGTAAGGGCATGCTACTGTGGCAGCCTATACGTTTTGAATAATTTTGATTTGTCATAAGATGACTGACTGAATCGGGCGTGTACAGGAAAGAGATTTATAATATATATCTTAAAGTAATACATTTCTTTCTATGATATAAGCCATACAACTGGATTGAATCAGATGTCAGTAGTTTGTTATTGGTAAATGGAAAGGTAGGAAGTAAAATAAATCAAAACATGGCAAATAAAAGATAGGCACAAAACACAGTAATGGCTGACTCAAGCCAAATGTTTCTCAAATTAATATATATATTTGGATCCGAAAGCAATGCCTGTACATCAGCGGATTAGCAGCCAGTCACTGAGGAGAGGAAAATGTAGCATTAAATATTTTCGCAATTTACTAGGCTTAATGGAGTTATTTTTGACACTTGAAAATTAACTTTGAATATCAATTACTGCGGCTAGGGAGCCCATATTGAGGTTGCAAAGCTCTCACGTTTGTTACCCTCAGCAATAAATGTTTGAGCAGGATAGTTATCAATGACATCGACTATTGACAGAGCAGAACTCGGACCCTAAGAGGAAGACGGAAAATACATATTCTACCCTTTATATTGATCAAAATTCTGCACTAAAGTTATTAGCTCAGCTTAAATGGTAACAGGTCGATTCGTCACTGCGCGAGCAACCCAATGTAAACTGGTCCATTCGTCATCGAAATTGGTCGATTCGTCATCCGAAATTGGTCGATTCGTCATCCGAAATTGGCGATTCGTCACTGCTGCTAGTGACGATATTATAAATAGTGCATGAGGGTGTAAGATGCTATTGTGTTACTATCGGAAAATAAATATCTAATGCCGATTTAATTCAGTTGTAATTGCTTCTTTATAAAGCAATTTGTGATAGCTGCTGTATGCCTTAATGCAATCTCGATATTCCTAGATACAATCGTGAATAACAGAAAAACACTTCAGCGTACATAATCACAGAAACGGATTCTACTTAATTGCCATTGTAATCCAGTGATCTAATTACAGAAACGGCTTATGATTGCTAATTGATATAAATATTAATGCTATTATTATTTTTAACATCGATTTTCTCTTTAGTTTTACTATGTTTTTAATATATAAATATATATATATAAAGACAATAGATTATTATTACCATTGTATTATAATCAATATAATAATATGCATTTATTAAGACTACCTTCAAAGGTTTTATTGATAAATTGTCATTAAAATAACCTGACATTGTATGCTAAGTAATACCCGCCAGCCAGCCCTACTCCCCGGCTGCCCGTATATGTATCATTGTACATATAGGCCTAATACAAGAACGATAGTTATTAAATTTCATTTAAGATGCAATTCAGAATATTAAGAAGTCCAACCCTGAAACAATTTACTGATATATAATCATGATAATATATGGTCATGGCATTTTCCACTAAAATATCAGAAATTCAGAATTTCATTAAAATTAATAGTTAGACAATGAAATATAAGTATTTTATTCAACTCAATGCATTTAATTGTTATGTAAAACCATGAACATTGACACTTAAGATTAGCTATAAATTAAGTCGTTCAGCTTTAATTTGCACAAAAAAAAAACATAGTTTAGATCTACTAATATCATGAAAACTCAAATTGATAGGACTTTAAGTTGGTGTATTGAATAATTACTCACAGCCAATTTTCTCTCATTCCGAGCTATCAGATGTTAAAATTTTGACTAGAAGTGAAGTTACAGTATTTTCATGTCATGCGAGCTATTTGAATTGAACCGCCAGGGGCACGGCGGACGTACAGGGGGCGGTCATGCAGGGAGTAGAGCTGGCCAGCGGGTAGACGGTCAGCTACGATCGATGCCTGCTGTTAAGGTTTTAGCATTTAACTAAACTACACAGTATGTACAGATAATTATGGGTGACAAACCGACCACATTCGAGGGACGAATCCATATAAAGGGTAACACTTATGAGATCTGATCATTCTCAAAATACTAGTCTAAATTAATAACCAAGATAATCTACCCAAATATAACAGTATATATTACTGTTGCTGTCACATTTACATAATGTAAATTCCGATTGTTATATGTTCAATTACCATTATATATTTAAAACAGACAAACTGTTTTACGGAATTTTAGCAAATTATTTACTGCACAATACAGAGTAAATGTGCGTTATAGTGACCATTCTGATACAACAAATACATTTTTCTGTTTTAATAGTTGAAAAATAAACTTATTTTCCCCGAATTTCAACATTTACCTAGTGACATATTGAAATATTCCAAGCTTGGTTTTTTCCCCATTTCTGAGTTTACATGTAGTTTGTGAGCTACCGCTACAATAATAGTTTCTTTAGATAAACAATGTGTCTGGAATGGCCCAGTATTAGGTTTCATATATTTTTTTTTTTATCTCACATATCTAGAAATTAATGTATGTTTGTTCCCTCATTACACCAAGTATGAACTAAGCTATGCAGTGATAAATCTCAAACAGACAAATTTACAGAATACTGATAGCCCAGTCATCATTAATTTTTGCTTATTTCACCAAAAGTAGATAGCATTCTGAATGTGTCCCTAGAGTTTAGACTAGAATGCTTACAAGCTCTTATCGGTCCATTTCCATTTGTTGGCTGAGGGTTGTTGCTAAATAGCACTATGTTTTTTCTTACTATAAAGCACAAATTTAATTGTGCTGATGTACACATGGACAGACATTCAAAATCATAAACTCCAGACAAACAAAGACCATGGTACTACTATCCTTACACCTCAAAGACTACTTATAATTTTCACTTTCCAATTACTTCACCTTTTTCATGTTTCATCACACTCCGCGATCAGCATCATTCCTGTTCCGCGATCAGCATCATTCCTGTTCCACGATCAGCATCATTCCTGTTCCGCGATCAGCATCATTCCTGTTGGTCTTGTGTTCTTCCAAGATGCCATTCCTGAAAATTAACAGCAATTATTGCGAGTTCTACAAACAACACAAAAAATCTTATTTGTCCAGAATATTTTTCCAGTAAATTTAGTTCTACAATAACTTCTGAACAAATAAATCAGATATCAGCCCAATCACAGCAGACTATCAACTTCAAATTTCAAGGTCAAATTTAAAGGTTAAGTTTCAAGGACAAACACCTAAATTGTGGATGTGCTGTCCTGGGTTCCATTAACCTGGTTGATTACAGCTGAGCACCTAACCTAGAACATGTCATCAACCAACTACTAGGGGGCACCACTAGGGGGCACAACCAGGCACATGTGATTTCAGGCAGTTCTATCTGATCAACTAACAGCCACCAGGGGGCAGGGGCTGCTCTATGTTGACTGCAACATCCCACTTAATTTATATTCTCAGCATGAACTTGAATTGCAATGGCAAAAATTTACCAATTGGATGAATAGTCTGACAAAAAGATGTCTGTTACAAAATGCTACTCAATTCAAAAATTGCCAATGCAACCACAGCAAGGAACTAGCAAGTGCATAATTAATCGCCACATATTTCTATAATTATTTACTGTACATGAAACATTACTCATAACATATGTCAAGATCTGTGGTGCTAGGAAGCCCATAAACAAATTAGTCAGTGGTACTTCTGTTCCCCTGTCTTTAACACTAGGGGGCGCCTGTATTCAAATGCCATTGACAAAGACCTTTCAGCTGACAAACACCAGGTGGCACCACTACAATAACCATGATACACCCAACCAGCAATTATGGTTAAAAAGATATTGGGACATGCCAAGTTTTTTTCCTACTAGTGTATCTTATCTACCATATTTTCAACTTACCAAGCTGAGACCATGATATCCTGTATTTCACTTCTTCATTGCAATTGCGCCAGCCGCTCCTTGGCATGAGGTTGCATTAGAATGAAAATAAAATATAAAGAACTGCTTTATCGCTCGTCACCAATCTAATGCCAGAATAATCATTCAAGAAACTTCATCATTCATCATGGTCTTTGTTTGCTTTAACCAAAATACACATTTACAATTTTGAATGCCATGCAAAAAGACTTTGACAAATTTAACGTTCAGTCCCAAGTCTGCTTGACATACTCTTTTACTGAAATAATTTGAAATTTTATGGGAGTGACTGACTGCATGCTCCTGTTGTACAGATTAGATCGCCAATGCAATGAAATTAACGGCATACTTTGTATCAATTGGTATGAATCAGCTGGTTAATGGTATGTAATTGTTGAGTGGAAAGGTAGGCGACAAACTAAATAAAAATCCGTACAAAATAAATGATAGAGCAAAAGAAAGAAATGGCCGATCCAACCCAATTGTATGTAATAATTATATAAATATTCGAGGCCTGAAAGCATCATCTGCATAACAGTCAAAAAAGCAGCCAGTCACTCTTTGGGAGGTCTTTGGTTGTTAAAACCCCAGGGTCCCACATATTTTAAGTCTCATAAATCAAATTGATAACAGAAATCTCTAGTTCAGTCTTCACACATACCACTGACAAAGCCTTGCTGCATTGCTACTCAACGCGAGATGCAATTTACAATAATTTCCACAGAGCGCCACAAAGAAAACCAACCATGAGTTTTTTGAGAAATGACCATGGAAAATTGCGTTTATTAGACCCATCTTTTTGTTGATAATCTAAATCATTAATACCACAACTTTACCTTTTGTATTATGCAACACACTTCGTAACATCAGTCCTCATCTTCTCACATAGTTTTCCTCCATGTCACCATCCCTGAAAAGAAGAAACAAATTATAGGTACATACAATTATAGGTGGATAGGCCTCATTGGAATATCGAACTTGCATGGGCAGTGATTTTTTTTTAAGAACATCATTACTCTACAAAACAAATAAAAAATTGTATGTGCTGGTGAGTGGGTGAGACAGACTTTGCAACAAATATTTTTTCACCAGGTAGGGCTGACCAGGACAGGCAGGTGGCAATACATAGGCATATATATATATATGCAATGAGGCGAATGATGAAGCAACCTTCTAACATTGGCTGGATTTGATCTTAATGGGCTAATTAGCATATTTAAGAGTACTTTTGGTCATGTAAATGTACTCCAGCTGTAAATAAGAGTACTGTTGCAAGTGACAAGTTTACATGTCAGGACAACCACTGTCCATGCCATCTGACACTAGGTGGCATCACTTTAACGCCAGAGGGAGCCAGGAGCCAGATACAAAAGGATAAAACAGTATATATATCAGCAGGTTACTTATCTATACAGGCTATTTAGACTATGCAATAAGAGCTTGGAGGTACTTCACAATTTTTATACAGAATTGAATCTTTACATGGAGCATCACAGGTCCATTAGCTATTAAACTATGGTCAATCAACACCAAATCCAGACTGGATAATGTTTCATGTGGGATATATCTTGAAACCTGCCAGCCTCTTCCTTAGTCTTACCTTGCACAGGTGGCAGCAATGGGGAAAGCCAGGCAACTGCAGATCTCCCGTTTCCTGCAAGAAATAAAAAAAACAAACACTCCCAGTGGGAAAGACCACCTCATCAGGACAAACTTTGGAAAGACTACAATCTGATATTTGTACTAAATATTTATCTAATTATAGCATTGCACGTATTAACATGACTTTTACAAGGTATATTCACAAATGTTGTGTGGACTCCAAGCAGCCTATTATCTTATCATTACGTCTGCCTCCAGGTGGTCAAATAAACGGACTAAGCTTAGCTCATAGCATTGAGACATTAAAACATTGATTAAAACAGTCATGACATTTACCTTATTATTATTATTATTCATTATTCTTTAGTTATTCAGTGGTGAACTTTAGGAAACCAACCTCCTTAATATGAAGATTCTTGACCATTTCTGCTGCAGTCATTCATGGTGGAGTCATTCATGTGACGCAATTATGCCTCACTCTCTTTACAGGGCAATTTATATTGATCTTGAACACTTGGGTTGAATCGTCAGGTTAAGATTTGTCATTGGTAAGTGGAAAGAAGAGAAATAAACTGAACAAAATGCATGCAAAATAAATGACAGATTGTAAAACAGAGGTTACTTGATCCAACCCAAGTGACTATGAATTTTCAATACGACAAAATGTGTTTATGTTCTGAATTAGAATGATTAATGCTGCACGGCAGTCAGCAAACAGCTAGTCATACATGGAGGGGCAGGAATGTGGCATTTCATCCACAATTACTTCATTCGTGCATATTTATCATATTAAACAGAAAATTGCCAGTTAAGAATTAATCAAGCCATTTCCATAATTTGTGTCATTAAGGATTTATATAATGTAAAATTGAATGTACCAAGCAACTGATTCCATGAGAATTTACGAAATTAAAATCTACCTATGTTTATCTATAAATTTCAAAATTTGTCACCTTCAGCATTGAAGCCAATAGGTCTGTTGTCTTCTTCTCATGGGAAGGAGAGGTCAGCTCTGAAAAAAAAAGGCAAGTTTAAATACAACAAACAGGAATTCAATTACAGCATAAAACTGAATAACGCCACACTGTTACTGCAGTCATTGGCTGTGATAAGGCTGTCATTAGATTATGCTCAACAAGACAAAAAATAATTATAACAGAGGCTCACATGCAAAATTGTTCACAAATCCAACTGAGAACAACCTTCTTTTTTTTCTTATATTTTAATTCTAAAACTAATTGGTCCACTGCAGCACTAACAAAATTGTTGAGTTAATACAGGCAACCAAATTGATCTGAATTATTGAAAGACACAATAATATTAAAAAAAAGTATTGGCTAAATTAAAATATTTTTTTTTATATTATAAGTATAATTGTTGAAAGATTGCATTAAATTGATTAAATTCCCTCAAACAAATAATCTAATTTACAATATATATTAATTTAAAGAGTTATTAATTGAGCTTGCAGTACAACAACTCAATTTAAATTATTATATAAGCTGTGCTGTATTAGTTTGAAATTATTACATTAAATGTTCTTACTTCATTTAAAGTTACAATATTTTCTTACACAAATGTAAACTGTGCTTAATATCAAGCTACAACATATTCCAATAAAGTTAATATAAATTCTGCTTCGTTAATTTAAAATGAAGTAATTTTCTGCTCATTAATGGAGCGAGTGAAACACATGCTCACCTTTTGAAGCAGTCTCAGCAAATGACTTAAGGTCAGTGGAGAGATATTTAAGAGAATTAACCGGACAGCTTTAATTGGCATCAATTGGGCGCCATGCTTGGCTGAACACTCAGCTAGATTGCTCACAGTGCACTGACCTGGGCTAGCTGGCCTGACAGTTTTAGTGCATGGCAAAAATCTTTTTTAATTTTCATTTAACTATTGTTTTTACCTTTTTTTATCAGTATTTTTGTGTTTCAAGTTATCTTATTAGCAGAACCATATTATACAACAGTGTATAAATATATTTTATAAATAAATAAAAACAACCATTTTAGCCATAGGCACCAGTGTATTTCATCTCTATTCAGACAATCCCACTCTAAGACGACCTCACCATTAAATCCACCCATTTTTGCCCCGATTGTAGAAACTTGTAATGGTACCTCTGTATTTAGACAACCTTGCTGTTGAGACCTGGTCTTAGTGAACATATAGCTTGCCGCCTAGTTCTGCCAACGCTCACTAGAGGGCTATGGTGACGTTACGGTCCTGTGGTCCTAATTAAGCTTAATTAGGTCACGAACGTTTATAAACACATGAATCTACCACCCAGAAAAGCCTGCAAGACTTTGCCATGCTGACCCCCAGCCCCCCCCCCCCTTTTTTAAGGCCTGCAAAGGGCCAAGTTAAGCTTTTACAAATGCAAAAATAAAAAGATCACCTCCATGGCACGTGAAACACTGCCACAATTCATACTACCAATGTTAACTAATATTTTTTTTTTTTTTTTATAAATTTTTATGAGCTTAACCCCTCCCATGGGTCCGTTCTGACTATACCACTGAAGCAACTGAAGCAAATATTTGCTATATTATTGTGTATAACTGTTTCCTCATTGATTTTAAGAGAATTGTATTTCTAAACTTGCCTCTTTGACTAAATGTAATCAGCCTAATTATTAATGATGCAGTTGGCAGTGAAAAAATAAAAGAAAAAAGACAAAAAGGAGAATCATTAATTATTATCTATCTAGATATAGCTTCTTAAAAATTATAAGCTTTAATTGTGAGTATTTTCAATGTCAAAATTAATTAATTAAATACTTTATACATCCTGAATGATAAGTACATAAAATCCAAGTATATATATCACGGATAAAATCAATCATAGAAATATAAAACTGATGCATAATGAAATGCATTGGTGTTATGGTGGTGTTAAAACAGGCGCTTGCCGAAGAAAGTAATAAATAGTCATTGTTAATAGAGAGAAAGTATACAATGCGTGCACAATTATTATGCAAGTCACTATTTTGGGGATATTTTAGGAATAAAGTGTCAGTGCGACTTCAAATCATATTTATTTACTTGTTGAAGGTGTACGGACATAATATGTACATTTTGTTGCTATATATATGTGAAAATTCTTATCTTTTTGTGTAAATTTGAATCTTATTGTGATATTATGATCAGTATTTGTATATATTTTTGTAAAATTTTCATCTAATATTGATATTGTAATCAGTATTTGCGATTTGATCTGTGATTTATTTTCTATCTTTTATGTAATTATATATTATTTCGCTTTAATACTGAATGTCTAAGAGCAGGACTCTGCCCAGAAAACATCAAATTATGGCAACTGGGACCTTGAACGTTAAGCTGTATATTATGTATAAAATAATGAGAACTTGTATATCATATTTCTGTAGATGTAGTTTTAGATAGACGTAGTGAGTAGATATGTGACATATGTATCTTTTCTGATATGAAAAAGTGTCACTTGAAACTATATATATATATAATTAGGGGTTCCCTATAAAGTGAATGTTTGGTCAAATTTAGGTGTGCATAATTATAATGCAGGTAGTAGTGAATCCGAAATGACCAATAAAGTCTAATGAACATTAGAATAAATAATTGAATATTACAATACATATCAGAAGAACAGAAAAAATAAAAATTTTCAACAATAATGTATGTAACTCGGATTTATGTCACATAATTTTGTCATATGGTGTGATTTTTTCAAATCCGCTGTGACTAGCTGGCTGAATTCTCAAAATAATACAAATATAAATTTTTTATAAATGTAGATGTGACAGACTAATCTTGTCAAAATTTGTGCATTGAAATATTTAAGAATCATTTGTGCAATCTTTATTTCCGCTAAGGTGCTGAATTGTACGATGGAGTGCTTTATATGTGTGCTATTATTATTATTATATATATACTATATTGTAGAATAGACTCGTTTTATAGATTAATTCTATACTTATACTTTCCAAACTGTATATTATTGTTCCTAATATGTCGTACAGAAGCTTCGGCTTGGGTCATATATTTTGTATTGTACATTGAATGTGACACCGTGATTTAAAACGACTTTAAATAAAATTTTACTACTACTACTACTACTACATAAACAATCAAATCTGTCTACAAATTCCACTCTTATGTTCCCAAGAGCTTTTTTAGAAATGTTTCCAATAATTTGTAGCATTTCAGAAGACCAGGCATGCTTATTATATGCATTATTGACCCCTCATTTACTGCACATATTCATATATCCAGTCTGACCACCAGGTTTGGTGATCACTCAAAAACAATTTCGAAACTTGATCAGATTTGGCTATTTAATGATATTATACATAAATGAAAGGTAAATCAAATATAATGAAGTAGATTAATTGATCTGTATTGCAGGTGTCCATAAGCACAACATAGAAAAAAGATTGCCTCAGCATAAGGTGGGGAAATGGGTATATTTCAATAATTTCTTGCACAACTATTTGAGGATTGTGATAGCAGAGTTCACTTAATGCATTCAAAAATTCGATGCCGCTGTTTCAGACAAAAACATTCGAACTAATTGATCTGAAATAACATAAGTTGAATGACCCATATATAGGGAATTACTTTTAAATAAAAATGTACTGCAAATATTTCTTGCACTGCTTGTGTAGCCAGAAAAACGCATTTTATTAATGATTACTCCAAAGTGACTAGCAAAACACCCATAAAAGGATTGAAATTCATCAAAAAGGGCCGAAATTCATCAAAAAGGGCCAAAATTAAACATTCATGATGAGGCTACAGGGGGGCTATTTCAACTTCTTAGCCCAAAACTGGGGCTGTCACAAAATAATTTAATATATTTCAAGTATATAAAGTAGAAGTTTAATCGAAATAATTTTGAATACTTTTATATATGTTATTCCATCACTTTTATGCTACTCAACAAGGTATCGTTCCATTAATTGTCCAAAATATAGTGGAAAAGTGATGAGCTGGTGAAACATACTGATTATGCACACCAAAATTTCATAAGCAATGTAAATCTTTTTGTCATCACATAAAGTGTTATCCTCGGGCAGAGCTTTGGATTCATTGCAGACACCATTGCTCGTTAAATATTAGAATTATTGAAAAATAATACCCTTGCATAATAATTGTGGGCTATGATTTGCGGACCCCCCCCCCCCCCCCAATATGGAACAAAATCCTAAGCCACTGGTTGCAAATGCATATCAATTTTTTTATATATTTTGTTTTGTTTTTTAGTGATATGATTCTTTATTATAACAAATAAGGAATTACCTTTTTTTGACAATAATGATGATGACTGGTGGTCTCAATCAGTCAATCTATCTACTATGTGTCTGTCTATCTAGCTGTCTACCTATAGTTGTGCATTAAAATCCCCAGTGTTGCGCACAATTTCTTAAATAAAACGAAGTTACTATGTGACCAGATTATGAAACTATGACAAACTAATACAAGAAATTTTGCAACATGACTTTATCGTCTCAAAACTTAAAAACTCTATTTAATGTTACTAGTCAGTCTTGCTACATTATCTGCCATGCACTTATATTAATTGACAGCATTTTACTAAATTAAATACCACTTTAAATCATTTATTCACAGGATTATTCACAGGTAACATAAGAAAGTCACTCACGTGGCTGAGAGATGTTGATCTGTCAAGAAGTTGGTCTCAAATGATCTTAAGGACAAGTGTCTGGAGCTCCCTTAATCTGCTAGGATTAGCACACTCCCAAAATAGCACATGATCAGGTGCAGCCAGCCACGATGCTTGACAGCGAATAGAATACAATACAATACAATACAATACAATACAATACAATAGTTTTTTTTTTTCAACATTAAAATCAAAGAAAAATAATTAATCGTTTTCTTATTGATCATCATACATTATTGCAAATCAATGGTAAACTTTACTAAATCTTGTGGTTTTTTTCTCTTTTTTTTTTAGGGATAGAAAGGCATGCAGTTATGCAAGAGAGAAAGAAGCCAATTCTTAAATATAATATATTTTGTTAACCTAGGGATTTCAGGGAGAATGCCTATGGCATTCAGATACATTTGCATTATTCAGATTGTTGTGCTTCAAATTGCCATAAAACTCCTTGAAAATAATAAAAATTGCTCAATTGCTCTAAGCCTGATTGCTAGATGGAATGGGTTTATAGTACATTTTCGTTGTTGACACTAAATTATTACTTGTGATGAGATCTTTTAATTTACGGTACAAAAGAAAGAAAAAGAAAAAAATAATTATTATTATAAAAAGAAGAAAAACTACTCTCCTACTCAAAGTAAAAAAAAATTAATAAAAAGTGTGTGTATATATAGGTTATATCTTGGAGGAATTAGAAATTAGAGATTCTCTAATTCCTCCAAAATTATATAAATAACAAAAAATGCACTATAAATTTTGGCATTTATGTTTAAAAAAAATTTCATGAGTTCACATAAATATAAAATGTCGATTGTGTCTTGTATTTTGCCAAATCCATTCATCATTATTTTCTAATTTAATTGTAGACCCCTTTAAATGTAATTTATAAAATATCTAATAAACAGGCTTAAATTATTGAATGTGAAAATAATAAAATATAATTTATATAAAAAATAAAAAAACTTTTTCCGTGACCCGTACCAACAAGCCTTAGATACAAGCATATAATGTGCAATGAATTATCTCAAAAGACTGTTTTGTATTAGTTTTATTCCTTTTATGTTGTATAAGCATGTACATCGTAGGCCTAATGTGCAAAAAAGAGTAGAAACAGTGATTTAAAATATAGGCCGTTATTATAATGTAGGCTTATTCTCATTTAATTAGCATCTTTAAATTGACATTTTTGTAGAAATTTACTGTAGCCTACGTATTGTCTGAAATCATTGCCCCAATTTTATATTTAAAGTTAATTGAGCGGCTTTTAGCCCTGGAGAGATTTTAAAATGTGTATTGACAAACTAGCGATACTTATTTTTGGCTGTTTCTGCTAGAGACCTAACTTCTACAGCTCGAACTGAATTAAATCGGTTGTTGTGGTTAATTTCCTTGACACTATGGTTAGAACAAGACATCTCCATAGTTTCAGGTGCTTTAGAGATAATGACACTGTGTTCTCTCTTCGAACGAAGGTGATGAAGCGGGCAGAATTTTTCACGGGAATTTTCGGTCATGGTGGGGCGTTTGCTGATCTAGGTTGGCCGCCAACTAAAATAAACAGTTATATGACTTTTTATAAACTGAAAGGTTACATTATAACCAACATACATAATCATGTGTGTAGAATAAACAATCCGACGAAACGAAGTTGTTGCGAGTTGTTTTTAGTAATAAATACAACTACGCCATCTGGCTATTGGACGCGTAACTAATTCCCGGCCCCCTAGTGGCGAAAATTTCGATCATAACAAAAAAATTAAAAATAAATTGTAAGATCTGATTTATCGCATGACAGTTGTGATATATATTTCCTTATTACATCATGTATTGTGATTAATCAATGGAAATGCTTGTGTATTAAAATATTTAATTAATAAATCATTTGATATTATTTCATATATAATACACTGTTAAAAAATTTGGAGAAACAAATTTGCATGTGGTACACTCTTGTTTTTTTTTAAATTTAAACAATTAAAAATATTAATCAATTGAAATGCCTGTGTATTGAAACATTAACATACACCGGTTGAACAACTTTTTTAATTTCAGTAATTCAAACCCCTCCCACCTTTTTATAAAACAGGCAATTATGGGACATGGAGTATGGGCCCTCACGTGGCGAGGGTGGAAACACTTGGGGTAAAGTCATGTATTGTGATTAATCAATGGAAATGCTTGTGTATTAAAATATTTAATTAATAAATCATTTGATATTATTTCATATATAATACACTGTTAAAAAATTTGGAGAAACAAATTTGCATGTGGTACACTCTTGTTTTTTTTTAAATTTAAACAATTAAAAATATTAATCAATTGAAATGCCTGTGTATTGAAACATTAACATACACCGGTTGAACAACTTTTTTAATTTCAGTAATTCAAACCCCTCCCACCTTTTTATAAAACAGGCAATTATGGGACATGGAGTATGGGCCCTCACGTGGCGAGGGTGGAAACACTTGGGGTGAAGTCCTCTATCCCCTATGGCTAAAACAGGACAGTGCGCATTGCACAAACTGCTCCAGCTATCCAATGCAGACACTTATTGATTTTTTGCATGCTTCTGGTTTCTACTACCAACTATGGATGATCAATCTTACCCTAGAGAGCCTCTACATAGCCCACTCAGGTGCTGATGAGGCGTTAAACAATAACATTACCTACCTACTAGAAGGTACGGCTGTTGGGGGTGGCTGGAGGCCGTCATAAGGAACATAAATAGTCTCAGAAAATGATGGAAAAAAATGATGACACATTGAGAAACTGCTTGGCAAGCATTTCCTTCTGAAAGTGTTGGTAAAATGAGAATGACACGACAAGCATTCCCTTCCTGGGAGTGTGGTCAAATTGAAAATCGCATGGCAAGCATTCCCTTCCTGGGAGTGTTGATAGATTGAGAAACTGAGAAACAGGCAATTATGGGACATGGAGTAGAAGGAACGGCTGTTAGGGGTGGCTGGAGGCCGTCATAAGGAACATAAATAGTCTCAGAAAATGTTGGGAAAAACTTATGACACATTGAGAAACTGCTGGGCAAGCATTTCCTTCTGAAAGTGTTGGTAAGATGAGAATGACACGACAAACATTCTCTGCCTAGGAGTTTTGTCAAATTGAAAATTGCATGGCAAGCATTCCCTTCCTGGGAGTGTTGATAGCTTGAGAAACTGAATGGCAAGCATTCCCTTCCTGGGAGTGTTGGCAAATGGAGAAATTGCATAGCAGGTATTCCCTTCCTGGGAGTGTTGACAGATTGAGAAACTGCTTGTCAAGAATGTGCTTACTTGATGTGTCGGCGAGTCAAGAAAGTGCACAGCAGGCGCTCCTCGTTTTGAGTGTCAGCATTTTAACGTGCGCTGGGAGTAATTCCTATTCTTGGACATTGAGGATCTGCTTGGCAAGCATTTCCTTCTGGATGCATTTCCTTCCTGGGAGTGTTGGTAAAATGAGAATGACATGACAAACATTCCCTTCCTGGGAGTGTTGTCAAATTGAGAATCGCATGGCAAGCATTCCCTTCCTAGGAGTGTTGATAGCTTGAGAAACTGAATGGCAAGCATTCCCTTCCTGGGAGTGTTGGCAAATGGAGAAATTGCATAGCAGGTATTCCCTTCCTGGGAGTGTTGACAGATTGAGAAACTGCTTGTCAAGAATGTGCTTACTTGATGTGTCGGCGAGTCAAGAAAGTGCACAGCAGGCGCTCCTCGTTTTGAGTGTCAGCATTTTAACGTGCGCTGGGAGTAATTCCTATTCTTGGACATTGAGGATCTGCTTGGCAAGCATTTCCTTCTGGATGCATTTCCTTCCTGGGAGTGTTGGTAAAATGAGAATGACATGACAAACATTCCCTTCCTGGGAGTGTTGTCAAATTGAGAATCGCATGGCAAGCATTCCCTTCCTAGGAGTGTTGATAGCTTGAGAAACTGAATGGCAAGCATTCCCTTCCTGGGAGTGTTGGCAAATGGAGAAATTGCATAGCAGGTATTCCCTTCCTGGGAGTGTTGACAGATTGAGAAACTGCTTGTCAAGAATGTGCTTACTTGATGTGTCGGCGAGTCAAGAAAGTGCACAGCAGGCGCTCCTCGTTTTGAGTGTCAGCATTTTAACGTGCGCTGGGAGTAATTCCTATTCTTGGACATTGAGGATCTGCTTGGCAAGCATTTCCTTCTGGATGCATTTCCTTCCTGGGAGTGTTGGTAAAATGAGAATGACATGACAAACATTCCCTTCCTGGGAGTGTTGTCAAATTGAGAATCGCATGGCAAGCATTCCCTTCCTAGGAGTGTTGATAGCTTGAGAAACTGAATGGCAAGCATTCCCTTCCTGGGAGTGTTGGCAAATGGAGAAATTGCATAGCAGGTATTCCCTTCCTGGGAGTGTTGACAGATTGAGAAACTGCTTGTCAAGACTGTGCTTCCTTGATGTGTCGGCGAGTCAAGAAAGTGCACAGCAGGCACTCCTCGTTTTGAGTGTCAGCATTTTAACGTGCGCTGGGAGTAATTCCTGTCCTTGGACATTGAGGATCTGCTTGGCAAGCATTTCCTTCTGGAAGCATTTCCTTCCTGGGAGTGTTGGTAAAATGAGAATGACATGACAAACATTCCCTTCCTGGGAGTGTTGTCAAATTGAGAATTGCATGGCAAGCATTCCCTTCCTGGGAGTGTTGTCAAATTGAGAATTGCATGGCAAGCATTCCCTTTCTGGGAGTGTTGATAGATTGAGAAACTGAGAAACAGGCAATTATGGGACATGGAGTAGAAGGTACGGCTGTTGGGGGTGGCTGGAGGCCGTCATAAGGAACATAAATAGTCTCAGAAAATGTTGGGAAAAAATGATGACACATTGAGAAACTGCTTGGCAAGCATTTCCTTCTGAAAGTGTTGGTAAAATGAGAATGACACGACAAGCATTCCCTTCCTGGGAGTGTTGTCAAATTGAAAATCGCATGGCAAGCATTCACTTCCTTGGAGTGTTGATAGCTTGAGAAACTGAATGGCAAGCATTCCCTTCCTGGGAGTGTTGGCAAATGGAGAAATTGCATAGCAGGTATTCCCTTCCTGGGAGTGTTGACAGATTGAGAAACTGCTTGTCAAGAATGTGATTCCTTGATGTGTCGGCGAGTCAAGAAAGTGCACAGCAGGCGCTCCTCGTTTTAAGTGTCACCATTTTAACGTGCGCTGGGAGTAATATCTGTTCTTGGACATTGAGGATCTGCTTGGGAAGCATTTCCTTCTGGAAGCATTTTCTTCCTGGGAGTGTTGATAAAATGAGAATGACATAACAAACATTCCCTTCCTGGGAGTGTTGTCAAATTGAGAATGGCATGGCAAGCATTCCCTTCCTGTGAGTGTTGATAGATTGAGAAACTGAGAAACAGGCAATTATGGGACATGGAGGTGAAGGTAGGGCTGTTGGGGGTGGCTGGAGGCCGTCATAAGGAACATAAATAGTCTCAGAAAATGTTGGGAAAAAATGATGACACATTGAGAAACTGCTTGGCAAGCATTTCCTTCTGAAAGTGTTGGTAAAATGAGAATGACATGACAAACATTCCCTTCCTGGGAGTTTTGTCAAATTGAAATTTGCATGGCAAGCATTCCCTTCCTGGGAGTGTTGATAGCTTGAGAAACTGAATGGCAAGCATTCCCTTCCTGGGAGTGTTGGCAAATGGAGAAATTGCATAGCAGGTATTCCCTTCCTGGGAGTGTTGACAGATTGAGAAACTGCTTGTCAAGAATGTGCTTACTTGATGTGTCGGCGAGTCAAGAAAGTGCACAGCAGGCGCTCCTCGTTTTGAGTGTCAGCATTTTAACGTGCGCTGGGAGTAATTCCTATTCTTGGACATTGAGGATCTGCTTGGCAAGCATTTCCTTCTGGAAGCATTTCCCTCCTGGGAGTGTTGGTAAAATGAGAATGACATGACAAACATTCCCTTCCTGGGAGTGTTGTCAAATTGAGAATCGCATGGCAAACATTCCCTTCCTGGGAGTGTTGATAGATTGAGAAACTGCTTGTCAAGAATGTGCTTCCTTCATGTGTCGGCGAGTCAAGAAAGTGCACAGCAGGCACACCTCGTTTTGAGTGTCAGCATTTTAACGTGCGCTGGGAGTAATTCCTGTTCTTGGACATTGAGGATCTGCTTGGCAAGCATTTCCTTCTGGATGCATTTCCTTCCTGGGAGTGTTGGTAAAATGAGAATGACATGACAAACATTCCCTTCCTGGGAGTGTTGTCAAATTGAGAATCGCATGGCAAGCATTCCCTTCCTAGGAGTGTTGATAGCTTGAGAAACTGAATGGCAAGCATTCCCTTCCTGGGAGTGTTGGCAAATGGAGAAATTGCATAGCAGGTATTCCCTTCCTGGGAGTGTTAACAGATTGAGAAACTGCTTGTCAAGACTGTGCTTCCTTGATGTGTCGGCGAGTCAAGAAAGTGCACAGCAGGCACTCCTCGTTTTGAGTGTCAGCATTTTAACGTGCGCTGGGAGTAATTCCTGTCCTTGGACATTGAGGATCTGCTTGGCAAGCATTTCCTTCTGGAAGCATTTCCTTCCTGGGAGTGTTGGTAAAATGAGAATGACATGACAAACATTCCCTTCCTGGGAGTGTTGTCAAATTGAGAATTGCATGGCAAGCATTCCCTTCCTGGGAGTGTTGTCAAATTGAGAATTGCATGGCAAGCATTCCCTTCCTGGGAGTGTTGATAGATTGAGAAACTGAGAAACAGGCAATTATGGGACATGGAGTAGAAGGTACGGCTGTTGGGGGTGGCTGGAGGCCGTGATAAAGAACATAAATAGTCTCAGAAAATGTTGGGAAAAAATGATGACACATTGAGAAACTGCTTGGCAAGCATTTCCTTCTGAAAGTGTTGGTAAAATGAGAATGACACGACAAGCATTCCCTTCCTGGGAGTGTTGTCAAATTGAAAATCGCATGGCAAGCATTCACTTCCTTGGAGTGTTGATAGCTTGAGAAACTGAATGGCAAGCATTCCCTTCCTGGGAGTGTTGGCAAATGGAGAAATTGCATAGCAGGTATTCCCTTCCTGGGAGTGTTGACAGATTGAGAAACTGCTTGTCAAGAATGTGATTCCTTGATGTGTCGGCGAGTCAAGAAAGTGCACAGCAGGCGCTCCTCGTTTTAAGTGTCACCATTTTAACGTGCGCTGGGAGTAATATCTGTTCTTGGACATTGAGGATCTGCTTGGCAAGCATTTCCTTCTGGAAGCATTTCCTTCCTGGGAGTGTTGGTAAAATGAGAATGACATGACAAACATTCCCTTCCTGGGAGTGTTGTCAAATTGAGAATCGCATGGCAAACATTCCCTTCCTGGGAGTGTTGATAGATTGAGAAACTGAGAAACAGGCAATTATGGGACATGGAGAAAAAGGTACGGCTGTTGGGGGTGGCTGGAGGCCGTCATAAGGAACATAAATAGTCTCAGAAAATGTTGGGAAAAAATGATGACACATTGAGAAACTGCTTGGCAAGCATTTCCTTCTGAAAGTGTTGGTAAAATGAGAATGACACGACAAGCATTCCCTTCCTGGGAGTGTTGTCAAGTTGAAAATTGCATGGCAAGCATTCCCTTCCTGGGAGTGTTGATAGCTTGAGAAACTGAATGGCAAGCATTCCCTTCCTGGGAGTGTTGGCAAATGGAGAAATTGCATAGCAGGTATTCCCTTCCTGGGAGTGTTGACAGATTGAGAAACTGCTTGTCAAGAATGTGCTTCCTTGATGTGTCGGCGAGTCAAGAAAGTGCACAGCAGGCGCTCCTCGTTTTGAGTGTCAGCATTTTAACATGCGCTGAGAGTAATTGCTGTTCTTGGACATTGAGGATCTGCTTGGCAAGCATTTCCTTCTGGAAGCATTTCCTTCCTGGGAGTGTTGGTAAAATGAGAATGACATGACAAACATTCCCTTCCTGGGAGTGTTCTTAAATTGAGAATCGCATGGCAAGCATTCCCTTCCTGGGAGTGTTGATCGATTGAGAAACTGAGAAACAGGCAATTATGGGACATGGAGGAGAAGGTACGGCTGTTGGGGGTGGCTGGAGGCCGTCATAAGGAACATAAATAGTCTCAGAAAATGTTGGGAAAAAATGATGACACATTGAGAAACTGCTTGGCAAGCATTTCCTTCTGAAAGTGTTGGTAAAATGAGAATGACATGACAAACATTCACTTCCTGGGAGTTTTGTCAAATTGAAAATTGCATGGCAAGCATTCCCTTCCTGGGAGTGTTGATAGCTTGAGAAACTGAATGGCAAGCATTCCCTTCCTGGGAGTGTTGGCAAATGGAGAAATTGCATAGCAGGTATTCCCTTCCTGGGAGTGTTGACAGATTGAGAAACTGCTTGTCAAGAATGTGCTTCCTTGATGTGTCGGCGAGTCAAGAAAGTGCACAGCAGGCGCTCCTCGTTTTGAGTGTCAGCATTTTAACGTGCGCTGAGAGTAATTCCTGTTCTTGGACATTGAGGATCTGCTTGGCAAGCATTTCCTTCTGGAAGCATTTCCTTCCTGGGAGTGTTGATAAAATGAGAATGACATGACAAACATTCCCTTCCTGGGAGTGTTGTCAAATTGAGAATCGCATGGCAAGCATTCCCTTCCTGGGAGTGTTGATAGATTGAGAAACTGAGAAACAGGCAATTATGGGACATGGAGGAGAAGGTACAGCTGTTGGGGGTGGCTGGAGGCCGTCATAAGGAACATAAATAGTCTCAGAAAATGTTGGGGAAAAATGATGACACATTGAGAAACTGCTTGGCAAGCATTTCCTTCTGAAAGTGTTGGTAAAATGAGAATGACACGACAAGCATTCCCTTCCTGGGAGTGTTGTCAAATTGAAAATTACATGGCAAGCATTCCCTTCCTGGGAGTGTTGATAGCTTGAGAAACTGAATGGCAAGCATTCCCTTCCTGGGAGTGTTGGCAAATGGAGAAATTGCATAGCAGGTATTCCCTTCCTGGGAGTGTTGACAGATTGAGAAACTGCTTGTCAAGAATGTGCTTACTTGATGTGTCGGCGAGTCAAGAAAGTGCACAGCAGGCGCTCCTCGTTTTGAGTGTCAGCATGTTAACGTGTGCTGGGAGTAATTCCTGTTCTTGGACATTGAGGATCTGCTTGGCAAGCTTTTCCTTCTGGAAGCATTTCCTTTTTGGGAGTGTTGGTAAATTGAGAATGACATGACAAACATTCCCTTCCTGGGAGTGTTGTCAAATTGAGAATCGCATGGCAAGCATTCCCTTCCTGGGAGTGTTGATAGATTGAGAAACTGAGAAACAGGCAATTATGGGACATGGAGGAGAAGGTAGGGCTGTTGGGGGTGGCTGGAGGCCGTCATAAGGAACATAAATAGTCTCAGAAAATGTTGGGAAAAAATGATGACACATTGAGAAACTGCTTGGCAAGCATTTCCTTCTGAAAGTGTTGGTAAAATGAGAATGACACGACAAGCATTCCCTTCCTGGGAGTGTTGATAGATTGAGAAACTGAGAAACAGGCAATTATGGGACATGGAGGAGAAGGTACGGCTGTTGGGGGTGGCTGGAGGCCGTCATAAGGAACATAAATAGTCTCAGAAAATGTTGGGAAAAAATGATGACACATTGAGAAACTGCTTGGCAAGCATTTCCTTCTGAAAGTGTTGGTAAAATGAGAATGACACGACAAGCATTCCCTTCCTGGGAGTGTTGTCAAATTGAAAATTGCATGGCAAGCATTCCCTTCCTGGGAGTGTTGATAGCTTGAGAAACTGTATGGCAAGCATTCCCTTCCTGGGAGTGTTAGCAAATGGAGAAATTGCATAGCAGGTATTCCCTTCCTGGGAGTGTTGACAGATTGAGAAACTGCTTGTCAAGAATGAATGTGCTTCCTTGATGTGTCGGCGAGTCAAGAAAGTGTACAGCAGGCGCTCCTCGTTTTGAGTGTCAGCATTTTAACGTGTGCTGGGAGTAATTCCTGTTCTTGGACATTGAGGATCTGCTTGGGAAGCATTTCTTTCTGGAAGCATTTTCTTCCTGGGAGTGTTGGTAAAATGAGAATGACATGACAAACATTCCCTTCCTAGGATTGATGTCAAATTGAGAATCGCATGGCAAGCATTCCCTTCCTGGAAGTGTTGATAGATTGAGAAACTGAGAAACAGGCAATTATGGGACATGGAGGAGAAGGTACGGCTGTTGGGGTGGCTGGAGGCCGTCGTAAGGAACATAAATAGTCTCAGAAAATGTCGGTAAAAAATGATGACACATTGAGAAACTGCTTGGCAAGCATTTCCTTCTGAAAGTGTTGGTAAAATGAGAATGACACGACAAGCATTCCCTTCCTGGGAGTGTTGTCAAATTGAAAATCGCATAGCAAGCATTCCCTTTCTGGGAGTGTTGATAGCTTGAGAAACTGAATGGCAAGCATTCCCTTCCTGGGAGTGTTGGCAAATGGAGAAATTGCATAGCAGGTATTCCCTTCCTGGGAGTGTTGACAGATTGAGAAACTGCTTGTCAAGAATGTGCTTACTTGATGTGTCGGCGAGTCAAGAAAGTGTACAGCAGGCGCTCCTCGTTTTGAGTGTCAGCATTTTAACGTGTGCTGGGAGTAATTCCTGTTCTTGGACATTGAGGATCTGCTTGGAAAGCATTTCCTTCTGGAAGCATTTCCTTTTTGGGAGTGTTGGTAAATTGAGAATGACATGACAAACATTCCCTTCCTGGGAGTGTTGTCAAATTGAGAATCGCATGGCAAGCATTCCCTTCCTGGGAGTGTTGATAGATTGAGAAACTGAGAAACAGGCAATTATGGGACATGGAGGAGAAGGTACGGCTGTTGGGGGTGGCTGGAGGCCGTCATAAGGAACATAAATAGTCTCAGAAAATGTTGGGAAAAAATGATGACACATTGAGAAACTGCTTGGCAAGCATTTCCTTCTGAAGGTGTTGGTAAAATGAGAATGACACGACAAGCATTCCCTTCCTGGGAGTGTTGTCAAATTGAAAATTGCATGGCAAGCATTCCCTTCCTGGGAGTGTTGATAGCTTGAGAAACTGTATGGCACGCATTCCCTTCCTGGGAGTGTTGGCAAATGGAGAAATTGCATAGCAGGTATTCCCTTCCTGGGAGTGTTGACAGATTGAGAAACTGCTTGTCAAGAATGAATGTGCTTCCTTGATGTGTCGGCGAGTCAAGAAAGTGTACAGCAGGCGCTCCTCGTTTTGAGTGTCAGCATTTTAACGTGTGCTGGGAGTAATTCCTGTTCTTGGACATTGAGGATCTGCTTGGGAAGCATTTCTTTCTGGAAGCATTTTCTTCCTGGGAGTGTTGGTAAAATGAGAATGACATGACAAACATTCCCTTCCTAGGATTGATGTCAAATTGAGAATCGCATGGCAAGCATTCCCTTCCTGGGAGTGTTGATAGATTGAGAAACTGAGAAACAGGCAATTATGGGACATGGAGGAGAAGGTACGGCTGTTGGGGTGGCTGGAGGCCGTCGTAAGGAACATAAATAGTCTCAGAAAATGTCGGTAAAAAATGATGACACATTGAGAAACTGCTTGGCAAGCATTTCCTTCTGAAAGTGTTGGTAAAATGAGAATGACACGACAAACATTCCCTTCCTGGGAGTGTTGTCAAATTGAAAATCGCATGGCAAGCATTCCCTTCCTGGGAGTGTTGATAGCTTGAGAAACTGAATGGCAAGCATTCCCTTCCTGGGAGTGTTGGCAAATGGAGAAATTGCATAGCAGGTATTCCCTTCCTGGGAGTGTTGACAGATTGAGAAACTGCTTGTCAAGAATGTGCTTCCTTGATGTGTCGGCGAGTCAAGTCAGTGCACAGCAGGCGCTCCTCATTTTGAGTGTCAGCATTTTAACGTGTGCTGGGAGTAATTCCTGTTATTGGACATTGAGAATCTGCTAGGCAAGCTTTTCCTTCTGGAAGCATTTCCTTCTTGGGAGTGTTGGTAAAATGAGAATGACATGACAAACATTCCCTTCCTGGGAGTGTTGTCATATTGAGAATCGCATGGCAAGAATTCCCTTCCTGGGAGTGTTGATAGATTGAGAAACTGAGAAACAGGCAATTATGGGACATGGAGGAGAAGGTACGGCTGTTGGGGGTGGCTGGAGGCTGTCATAAGGAACATAAATAGTCTCAGAAAATGTCGGGGAAAAAATGATGACACATTGAGAAACTGCTTGGCAAGCATTTCCTTCTGAAAGTGTTGGTAAAATGAGAATGACACGACAAGCATTCCCTTCCTGGGAGTGTTGTCAAATTGAAAATCGCATAGCAAGCATTCCCTTCCTGGGAGTGTTGATAGCTTAAGAAACTGAATGGCAAGCATTCCCTTCCTGGGAGTGTTGGCAAATGGAGAAATTGCATAGCAGGTATTCCCTTCCTGGGAGTGTTGACAGATTGAGAAACTGCTTGTCAAGAATGTGCTTACTTGATGTGTCGGCGAGTCAAGAAAGTGTACAGCAGGCGCTCCTCATTTTGAGTGTCAGCATTTTAACGTGTGCTGGGAGTAATTCCTGTTATTGGACATTGAGAATCTGCTAGGCAAGCTTTTCCTTCTGGAAGCATTTCCTTCTTGGGAGTGTTGGTAAAATGAGAATGACATGACAAACATTCCCTTCCTGGGAGTGTTGTCAAATTGAGAATCGCATGGCAAGAATTCCCTTCCTGGGAGTGTTGATAGATTGAGAAACTGAGAAACAGGCAATTATGGGACATGGAGGAGAAGGTACGGCTGTTGGGGGTGGCTGGAGGCTGTCATAAGGAACATAAATAGTCTCAGAAAATGTCGGGGAAAAAATGATGACACATTGAGAAACTGCTTGGCAAGCATTTCCTTCTGAAAGTGTTGGTAAAATGAGAATGACACGACAAGCATTCCCTTCCTGGGAGTGTTGTCAAATTGAAAATCGCATAGCAAGCATTCCCTTCCTGGGAGTGTTGATAGCTTGAGAAACTGAATGGCAAGCATTCCCTTCCTGGGAGTGTTGGGAAATGGAGAAATTGCATAGCAGGTATTCCCGTCCTGGGAGTGTTGACAGATTGAGAAACTGCTTGTCAAGAATGTGCTTACTTGATGTGTCGGCGAGTCAAGAAAGTGTACAGCAGGCGCTCCTCGTTTTGAGTGTCAGCATTTTAACGTGTGCTGGGAGTAATTCCTGTTCTTGGACATTGAGGATCTGCTTGGGAAGCATTTCTTTCTGGAAGCATTTTCTTCCTGGGTGTGTTGTCAAATTGAGAATCGCATGGCAAGAATTCCCTTCCTGGGAGTGTTGATAGATTGAGAAACTGAGAAACAGGCAATTATGGGACATGGCGGAGAAGGTACGGCTGTTGCGGGTGGCTGGAGGCCATCATAAGGAACATAAATAGTCTCAGAAAATGTTGGGGAAAAATGATGACACATTGAGAAACTGCCTGGCAAGCATTTCCTTCTGAAAGTGTTGGTAAAATGAGAATGACACGACAAGCATTCCCTTCCTGGGAGTGTTGTCAAATTGAAAATTGCATGGCAAGTATTCCCTTCCTGGGAGTGTTGATAGCTTGAGAAACTGAATGGCAAGCATTCCCTTCCTGGGAGTTTTGGCAAATGAAGAAATTGCATAGCAGGTATTCCCTTCCTGGGAGTGTTGACAGATTGAGAAACTGCTTGTCAAGAATGTGCTTCCTTGATGTGTCGGCAAGTCAAGAAAGTGTACAGCAGGCGCTCCTCGTTTTGAGTGTCAGCATTTTAACGTGTGCTGGGAGTAATTCCTGTTCTTGGACATTGAGGATCTGCTTGGCAGGCATTTCCTTCTGGAAGCATTTCCTACCCGGGAGTGTTGGTAAAATGAGATTGACGTGACAAACATTCCCTTCCTGGGAGTGTTGATCGATTGAGAATCTGAGAAACAGGCAATTATGGGACATGGAGGAGAAGGTACGGCTGTTGGAGGTGGCTGGAGGCTGTCATAAGGAACATAAATAGTCTCAGAAAATGTTGGGAAAAAATGATGACACATTGAGAAACTGCTTGGCAAGCATTTCCTTCTGAAAGTGTTGGTAAAATGAGAATGACACAACAAACATTCCCTACCTGGGAGTGTTGTCAAATTGAAAATCGCATGGCAAGGATTCCCTTCCTGGGAGTGTTGATAGCTTGAGAAACTGAATGGCAAGCATTCCCTTCCTGGGAGTGTTGGCAAATGGAGAAATTGCATAGCAGGTATTCCCTTCCTGGGAGTGTTGACAGATTGAGAAACTGCTTGTGAAGAATGTGCTTCCTTCATGTGTCAGCGAGTCAAGAAAGTGCACAGCAGGCGCTCCTCGTTTTGAGTGTCAGCATTTTAACGTGCGCTGGGAGTAATTCCTGTTCTTGGACATTGAGGATCAGCTTGGCAAGCATTTCCTTCTGGAAGCATTTCCTTCCTGGGAGTGTTGGTAAAATGAGAATGACATGACAAACATTCCCTTCCTGGGAGTGTTGTCAAATTGAGAATCGCATGGCAAGCATTCCCTTCCCCGGAGTGTTGATAGATTGAAAAACTGAGAAACAGGCAATTATGGGACATGGAGGAGAAGGTATGGCTGTTGGGGGTGGCTGGAGGCCGTCATAAGGAACATAAATAGTCTCAGAAAATGTCGGGGAAAAAATGATGACACATTGAGAAACTACTTGGCAAGCATTTCGTCCGAAAAGTGTTGGTAAAATGAGAATGACACGACAAGCATTCCCTTCCTGGGAGTGTTGTCAAATTGAAAATTGCATGGCAAGCATTCCCTTCCTGGGAGTGTTGATAGCTTGAGAAACTGAATGGCAAGTATTCCCTTCCTGGGAGTGTTGGCAAATGGAGAAATTGCATAGCAGGTATTCCCTTCCTGGGAAAAACAATTACTATGAGCTTTCAGAATTTGCTGTCAATTTTGACATATGAGCTACATGTCAAGGTCAAATTTAATGTTAACAATTCTGTCAATACTGAAATTTTGTTCATTTATAACTTAAAATATACTTTGATTTGAACAAAAAAGGTTCAAGTAATCATTACGCCATGAAACTTTGGAAATCTAACCATCACTAAACCTTATCCTTGACCTAAACACTAACCTTAAATGTAACTTTAAACTTATAATCAAAAATTTTACCTTAACTTCCAACTTTTTTTTAAATGCTGCAGGTGCTTCACTTCTATAGGCTGAAAGAAGAAGATGAAGGTTATACTTTTGTATGTGTCGAGGCTTTTCATCGGGACGTTGTTGGCAGTGATGATGGCTAAGATGATGATGGGATGCTTTGAATGCTACATGCGATACCGCACCAAGAAGGCAGTGGCAGCAAGGAAGACAGCATCTTTACCACTCCATCCTCAGCTGGTTGTCAAGTTCCGGGCCCCAATTGTTAGCTTTGAAGAGTTTGTTTGGGTTGTTTAGAGTTGACAATTACATCGTTAAGTAATAGTGTGGATTGTCAATTGAACCTTAAATATGAAAATGGGACTCTTTCTCAACTCCCTTGGGAGTATTAAGCCTTGAACACGGGGTTAACCACAGGGGCTTAAGAGCTCACACCAGTACAATGACTGTCGGTGCCTAATGCCAAGTACCCATTACACCCAGGTGGGGAGAGGCAATGGCCAATGGTTGATGAGGATCTGCCCAACTCCTCGATGCCATGGTGGGGGTTCGAATCCACAACCTTGGGGATAGCAGGCGAACACCTTAACCACTTGACCAAGGCATCCTATGGTTGATAATTGCATCATTAAGTAATAGTATGGATTGTCAATTGAACCCTGATGATGAAAATGGGACTCTATTAACCCTGCCCCCTTCACAGTGACCAATCGCAACTAATACAAAGATGAGACATCAACAAAGTAACCCTTCCACCAAAAATGCATAAATTATCAAAGCTCTAATTGCCCTTTTCAATGCAACAGTCTCATTTTTTGGACAAGGAAATTCCTACCGATTTCTCACCACATAACCAGATAGAGTGTGAAAGGTGTAAGGTTTATCTAAGTTTATTGCTAAAAGATGAGGATGTGTAATAAATCATAAATACAACCCTCCACATAAATTTTTGGCCCCAATTTTTAGCTTTGAAGAGTTTGTTTGAGTTGTTTAGGGTTGACAATTGCATCATCGTTAAGTAATAGTGTTGATTGTCAATTGAACCCTGATGATGAAAATGGGACTCTATTCACCCTGCCCCCTTCACAGTGACCCTGAGTCCAAACATAGACTTTGCAAAAATGTATAAGTTTTGTAACCATTTGTTAAGAAATGATGAATCTGTTGATTATTTGTTAGCACATTGGGACAGGATGAAATTGTCATAGTAAAACTGCATAAAATTATCAAAGTTCTAATTGCCCTGTTCAATGCAACAGTCTAATCTTTTAGGCAGAATGAAAAGGCAACTCACCCTTGAATAATAGAATGTGCTAACAAGCCCTCCAAGAGGGGGATCTGATTGGAATTAATGTCAAAGTCCAAATGTAAGCATTTGTTAAGAAATGATGAATCTGTTGATTATTTTGTTAGCACATTGTTAGTACAGGATGAAATTGTCATATTAAAAATGCATTAAGTTATCAAAGTTTAATTACCCTGTTCAATGCAACAGTCTCATCTTTTGGACATAGGCAATTCCTACCGATCTACCCGTGAGTTTCAGAGTGTGCTAACATTTACTTCAGTAAAGGGGGTTTTCCAAAAAACCCCAACCATCACATTAACATCAAAAAGGGGAATTCCATTGGCTGAAGTTGAAACAAGTACATCAAAACTCTTAGGTGATTAAGTTGTGGGGAGAGTAACCCTAACCCCAATCACAACATTAACATCAAAAAGGGGAATTCCATAGTCTGAAGTTGAAACAAATACATCAAAACTATTAGGTGATTAAGTTGTGGGGAGAGTAACCCTAACCCCAACCAGAACATTAACATCAAAAAGGGGAATTCCATAGGCTGAAGTACAAGCAAATACATCAAAACTCCTTAGGTGATTAAGTTGTGGGGAGAGTAACCCTGACAGACAAAATTTCTAAGTCCAAACATAGACTATGCAAAAGTTTTTGAAGACTCTGTTGGGACAGTGTGCACACTATTGATGATAAGGTCAGCGTCTGTGGGCATCTGTTAGCACCTCATGATTCTAACATTCATCCTAACATCATCATGATGACTGGGTTTGAAATCTAACCCAAATCATCGTAACAAATGCATAAAAAAAGCTAACAAACTAATAGAGTGTGATAACCCTAACCCTAACCCTAACTAACCCTGACCCTAACCCTAACTTAGTTCTAATGCCTGATGATTGTTTCTGGGGATGTGTGCACATTCATATTGCAACACAATCACACTTCTCAACGACTAGTTAAAATTGCAAGGGACTGGTTAGAGGATTTTAAATCAAACTCATCAAGGTTAAAAAAACACTCACTCACCATTATAAAAGCAAATGCTAGAAACAAGAATCTATCACAGCACTTAGTTAGAGCTATGTAAAAAGACCCCAATCCAGAAGATCCAGATCTTCTTTCTACATAAACCTCCCCAAATTTACTTATATTGTTTTCTGACACAAACCCACCAAGTGGTCATATCTTAAGTACTTGTGCCAATGCATTTGTCAGGTATTTAGGTTGGGAATAAATTCAGGATTAAAACCAATTTATTGGCATTAAACCCTGAACCCTAACACTAACCCTGACCCTAACCCCAACCCTAACTAACGCTAACCCTAACCCTAACTTAGTTCTAATGCCTGATGATTGTTTCTGGGTTTCTTAGAACTAGTTTTACTGAAGTAAATGTTAAATACGATTTTTCTCAAGATAATGGGCTTGTATGCAAACATAAAGCAATGAAACTTAGTTCTAATGCCTAATGATTATTTCTGGGGTCCTTAGAATAGTTTGATAGGTTGGTTGGTTGGTTAGTTGGCTGTCAGCCGAAAACCAACTTTTTTGGCCGGGCCAAGTAAATACAATTTTTCTCAAGTAAATGGGCTTTTATGCAAAAACGAAGCAATAAGACTTAGTTCTAATGCCTGACTACTGTTTCTGGGGTCCTTGGAACTAGTTTTGGTAGGAAGGTTGGTTGGTTGGATGCTGTAAATGTAATTTTCTCAAGTTAATTGGCTTGTATGCGAAAATGAAGTAATGAAACTTAGTTCTTATGCCTGTAAATTATTTCTGGGGTCCTTAGAATTAGTTGTGGTAGGTTGGTTGATTGGTTGGCGGTCGGCTGAAAACCAACTTTTGGCAAAGTAAATGGAATTTTCTCAGGTAAATGGCTTGTATGCAAAAATGAAGCAATGAAGCTTAGTTATAATGCTTGAAAATTGTTTCTGGGGTCCTTAGAACCAGTTTTTGTAAAATGGTTGGTCAGTTAGCCGCTTCTGAAAACCAACTTTCGAAGAAGCAAATGGGATTTTTCTCAAGGAAATGGGCTTGTATGCAAAAATGAAGCAATGATACTTAGTTCTTATGCCTGATTATTGTTTCTGAGGTCCTTAGAACTCGTTTTGGTCGGTAGGTTGGTTGGTTGGCTGTCGGTTGGCTATCGGCTGAAAACCAACTTTCTTTACCGGGCCAAGTAAATACGCTTTTTCTCAAGTAAATGGGCTTGTATGCAAAAATGAAGCAATGAAACTTAGTTCTAATGCCTAATGATTGTTTCTGGGGTCTTTAGAATTAGTTTTAGTACGTTGGTTGGTCATTTGGCTGTCCGCTGAAAACCAGCTTTTGGCAAGGTAAATAGAATCTTTCTCAAGTAAGTGGGCTTGTATGCAAAAACGAACCAATGAGACTTATTTCTAATGCCTGATTATTATTTCTGGGGTCCTGAGAACTAGTTTTTGTCGGTAGGTTGGTTGGTTGGTTGGCTGTCGGTTGGCTGTCGGTCAAAAACCAACTTTCGGCCAAGTAAATGTAATTTTCAGAAGTAAATGGGCTTGTAACCAAAAATTAAGCAATGAGACTTAGTTCTAATGCCTGATTATTGTTTCTGGGGTCCTTAGAACCAGTTTTGGTAGAATGGTTGGTCAGTTGGCTGTCTTCTGAATACCAACATTCGACAAAGCAAATGGGATTTTTCTCAAGTAAATGGGCTTGTATGCAAAAATGAAGCAATGAAACCTAGTTCTTATGCCTGATTATTGTTTTTGGGGTCCTTAGAACTCGTTTTGGTCGGTAGGTTGGTTGCTTGGTTGGCATTCGGTTGGCTGTCAGCTGAAACCCACTTTCTTCGCCGGGCCAAGTAAATAGGTTTTTTCTCTAGTAAATGGGCTTATATGCAAAAATGAATGAATGAAACTTAGTTCTAGTGCATGATGATTGTTTCTGGGGTCCTTGGAACTAGTTTTGGTAGGAAGGTTGGTTGGTTGGATGCTGTAAATGTAATTTTCTCAAGTGAATTGGCTTGTATGCGAAAATGAAGTAATGAAACTTAGTTCTAATGCCTGTAAATTGTTTCTGGGGTCCTTAGAATTAGTTTTAGTAGGTTGGTTGGTAGGTTGGGTGTTGGCCGAAAACCAACTTTCTTGGCCGGGCCAAGTAAATACGATCTTTTTCAAGAAAGTGGGCTTGTATGCAAAAATGAATCAATGAAACTTAGTTCTAATGCTTGCAAATGGTTTCTGGAGTCCATAGAATTAGCTTTGGCAGGTTGGTTGGTCGGTTGGCTGTCGGCTGAAAACCAACTTTCGGCTTAGTAAAATAAAATTTTTCTCAAGTAAATGGGCTTGTATGCAAAAACGAAGCAATGGGCCTTAGTTCTAATGCCTGGTTATTGTTTCTGGGGTCCTTAGAACCTGTTTTGGTCAGTAGGTTGGCTGGTTGGCTGTCGGTTGGCTGTCATCCGAAACCAACTTTCTTGGCTGAGCCAAGTAAATACGATTTTTCTCAAGTAAATGGCCTTATAGGCAAAAATGAAGCAAATAAAACTTAGTTCTAATGCCTGATTATTGATTCTTGGTTACTTAGAACTAGTTTCGGTAGAAAGGTGGCTGGTTGGCAGTCAGTTGGCTGTCGGCCGAAAACCAACTTTCGGCCAAGTAAATATAATTTTCACAAGTAAATGGGCTTGTAAGCAAAAATGAAGCATATGCTTGTTAATTGTTTTTTTTGGTCCTTAGAATTAGGTCGGTAGGTTCGTTGGTTGGCTGTCGGTTGGCTGTCAGCTGAAACTAACTTTCTTCGCCGGGCCAAGTAAATAGGTTTTTTCTCTAGTAAATGGGCTTATATGCAAAAATGAATGAATGAAACTTAGTTCTAATGAATGATGATTGTTTCTAGGGTTCTTGGAACTAGTTTTGGTAGGAAGGTTTGTTGGTTGGATGCTGTAAATGTAATTTTCTCAAGTGAATTGGCTTGTATGCGATAATGAAGTAATGAAACTTAGTTCTAATGCTTGTTAATTGTTTCTGGGGTCCTTAGAATTAGTTTTAGTAGGTTGGTTGGTCAGTTGGGTGTCGGCCGAAAACCAACTTTCTTAACCGGGCCAAGTAAGTACGATTTTTCTCAAGTAAATGGGCTTGTATGCAAAAATGAAGCAATGAAATTTAGTTCTAATGCCTGATGATTGTTTCTGGGTTTCTTAGAACTAGCTTTGGTACAAAGGTTGGTTGGTTGGCAGTCGGTTGGCTGTCGGCTGAAAACCAACTTTCGGCCAAGTAAATGGAATTTTCTCAAGTAAATGGGCTTGTATGCAAAAATTAAGCATATGAAACTTAGTTCTAATGCCTATAGATTATTTCTTGGGTCCTTAGAATTAGTTGTGGTAGGTTGGTTGATTGGTTGGCTGTCGGATGAAAACCAACTTTTGGCAAAGTAAATGGAATTTTCTCAGGTAAATGGCTTGTATGCAAAAATGAAGCAATGAAGCTTAGTTATAATGCTTGAAAATTGTTTCTGGGGTCCTTCGAACCAGTTTTTGTAAAATGGTTGGTCAGTTAGCCGCTTCTGAAAACCAACTTTCGAAGAAGCAAATGGGATTTTTCTCAAGGAAATGGGCTTGTATGCAAAAATGAAGCAATGATACTTAGTTCTTATGCCTGATTATTGTTTCTGAGGTCCTTAGAACTCTTTTTGGTCGGTAGGTTGGTTGGTTGGCTGTCGGTTGGCTATCGGCTGAAAACCAACTTTCTTTACCGGGCCAAGTAAATACGCTTTTTCTCAAGTAAATGGGCTTGTATGCAAAAATGAAGCAATGAAACTTAGTTCTAATGCCTAATGATTGTTTCTGGGGTCTTTAGAATTAGTTTTAGTACGTTGGTTGGTCATTTGGCTGTCCGCTGAAAACCAGCTTTTGGCAAGGTAAATAGAATCTTTCTCAAGTAAGTGGGCTTGTATGCAAAAACGAACCAATGAGACTTATTTCTAATGCCTGATTATTATTTCTGGGGTCCTGAGAACTAGTTTTTGTCGGTAGGTTGGTTGGTTGGTTGGCTGTCGGTTGGCTGTCGGTCAAAAACCAACTTTCGGCCAAGTAAATGTAATTTTCAGAAGTAAATGGGCTTGTAACCAAAAATTAAGCAATGAGACTTAGTTCTAATGCCTGATTATTGTTTCTGGGGTCCTTAGAACCAGTTTTGGTAGAATGGTTGGTCAGTTGGCTGTCTTCTGAATACCAACATTCGACAAAGCAAATGGGATTTTTCTCAAGTAAATGGGCTTGTATGCAAAAATGAAGCAATGAAACCTAGTTCTTATGCCTGATTATTGTTTTTGGGGTCCTTAGAACTCGTTTTGGTCGGTAGGTTGGTTGCTTGGTTGGCATTCGGTTGGCTGTCAGCTGAAACCCACTTTCTTCGCCGGGCCAAGTAAATAGGTTTTTTCTCTAGTAAATGGGCTTATATGCAAAAATGAATGAATGAAACTTAGTTCTAGTGCATGATGATTGTTTCTGGGGTCCTTGGAACTAGTTTTGGTAGGAAGGTTGGTTGGTTGGATGCTGTAAATGTAATTTTCTCAAGTGAATTGGCTTGTATGCGAAAATGAAGTAATGAAACTTAGTTCTAATGCCTGTAAATTGTTTCTGGGGTCCTTAGAATTAGTTTTAGTAGGTTGGTTGGTAGGTTGGGTGTTGGCCGAAAACCAACTTTCTTGGCCGGGCCAAGTAAATACGATCTTTTTCAAGAAAGTGGGCTTGTATGCAAAAATGAATCAATGAAACTTAGTTCTAATGCTTGCAAATGGTTTCTGGAGTCCATAGAATTAGCTTTGGCAGGTTGGTTGGTCGGTTGGCTGTCGGCTGAAAACCAACTTTCGGCTTAGTAAAATAAAATTTTTCTCAAGTAAATGGGCTTGTATGCAAAAACGAAGCAATGGGCCTTAGTTCTAATGCCTGGTTATTGTTTCTGGGGTCCTTAGAACCTGTTTTGGTCAGTAGGTTGGCTGGTTGGCTGTCGGTTGGCTGTCATCCGAAACCAACTTTCTTGGCTGAGCCAAGTAAATACGATTTTTCTCAAGTAAATGGCCTTATAGGCAAAAATGAAGCAAATAAAACTTAGTTCTAATGCCTGATTATTGATTCTTGGTTACTTAGAACTAGTTTCGGTAGAAAGGTGGCTGGTTGGCAGTCAGTTGGCTGTCGGCCGAAAACCAACTTTCGGCCAAGTAAATATAATTTTCACAAGTAAATGGGCTTGTAAGCAAAAATGAAGCATATGCTTGTTAATTGTTTTTTTTGGTCCTTAGAATTAGGTCGGTAGGTTCGTTGGTTGGCTGTCGGTTGGCTGTCAGCTGAAACTAACTTTCTTCGCCGGGCCAAGTAAATAGGTTTTTTCTCTAGTAAATGGGCTTATATGCAAAAATGAATGAATGAAACTTAGTTCTAATGAATGATGATTGTTTCTAGGGTTCTTGGAACCAGTTTTGGTAGGAAGGTTTGTTGGTTGGATGCTGTAAATGTAATTTTCTCAAGTGAATTGGCTTGTATGCGATAATGAAGTAATGAAACTTAGTTCTAATGCTTGTTAATTGTTTCTGGGGTCCTTAGAATTAGTTTTAGTAGGTTGGTTGGTCAGTTGGGTGTCGGCCGAAAACCAACTTTCTTAACCGGGCCAAGTAAGTACGATTTTTCTCAAGTAAATGGGCTTGTATGCAAAAATGAAGCAATGAAATTTAGTTCTAATGCCTGATGATTGTTTCTGGGTTTCTTAGAACTAGTTTTGGTACAAAGGTTGGTTGGTTGGCAGTCGGTTGGCTGTCGGCTGAAAACCAACTTTCGGCCAAGTAAATGGAATTTTCTCAAGTAAATGGGCTTGTATGCAAAAATTAAGCATATGAAACTTAGTTCTAATGCCTATAGATTATTTCTTGGGTCCTTAGAATTAGTTGTGGTAGGTTGGTTGATTGGTTGGCTGTCGGATGAAAACCAACTTTTGGCAAAGTAAATGGAATTTTCTCAGGTAAATGGCTTGTATGCAAAAATGAAGCAATGAAGCTTAGTTATAATGCTTGAAAATTGTTTCTGGGGTCCTTCGAACCAGTTTTTGTAAAATGGTTGGTCAGTTAGCCGCTTCTGAAAACCAACTTTCGAAGAAGCAAATGGGATTTTTCTCAAGGAAATGGGCTTGTATGCAAAAATGAAGCAATGATACTTAGTTCTTATGCCTGATTATTGTTTCTGAGGTCCTTAGAACTCGTTTTGGTCGGTAGGTTGGTTGGTTGGCTGTCGGTTGGCTATCGGCTGAAAACCAACTTTCTTTACCGGGCCAAGTAAATACGCTTTTTCTCAAGTAAATGGGCTTGTATGCAAAAATGAAGCAATGAAACTTAGTTCTAATGCATAATGATTGTTTCTGGGGTCTTTAGAATTAGTTTTAGTACGTTGGTTGGTCATTTGGCTGTCCGCTGAAAACCAGCTTTTGGCAAGGTAAATAGAATCTTTCTCAAGTAAGTGGGCTTGTATGCAAAAACGAACCAATGAGACTTATTTCTAATGCCTGATTATTATTTCTGGGGTCCTGAGAACTAGTTTTTGTCGGTAGGTTGGTTGGTTGGTTGGCTGTCGGTTGGCTGTCGGTCAAAAACCAACTTTCGGCCAAGTAAATGTAATTTTCAAAAGTAAATGGGCTTGTAACCAAAAATTAAGCAATGAGACTTAGTTCTAATGCCTGATTATTGTTTCTGGGGTTCTTAGAACCAGTTTTGGTAGAATGGTTGGTCAGTTGGCTGTCTTCTGAATACCAACATTCGACAAAGCAAATGGGATTTTTCTCAAGTAAATGGGCTTGTATGCAAAAATGAAGCAATGAAACCTAGTTCTTATGCCTGATTATTGTTTTTGGGGTCCTTAGAACTCGTTTTGGTCGGTAGGTTGGTTGCTTGGTTGGCATTCGGTTGGCTGTCAGCTGAAACCCACTTTCTTCGCCGGGCCAAGTAAATAGGTTTTTTCTCTAGTAAATGGGCTTATATGCAAAAATGAATGAATGAAACTTAGTTCTAGTGCATGATGATTCTTTCTGGGGTCCTTGGAACTAGTTTTGGTAGGAAGGTTGGTTGGTTGGATGCTGTAAATGTAATTTTCTCAAGTGAATTGGCTTGTATGCGAAAATGAAGTAATGAAACTTAGTTCTAATGCCTGTAAATTGTTTCTGGGGTCCTTAGAATTAGTTTTAGTAGGTTGGTTGGTAGGTTGGGTGTCGGCCGAAAACCAACTTTCTTGGCCGGGCCAAGTAAATACGATCTTTTTCAAGAAAGTGGGCTTGTATGCAAAAATGAATCAATGAAACTTAGTTCTAATGCTTGCAAATGGTTTCTGGAGTCCATAGAATTAGCTTTGGCAGGTTGGTTGGTCGGTTGGCTGTCGGCTGAAAACCAACTTTCGGCTTAGTAAAATAAAATTTTTCTCAAGTAAATGGGCTTGTATGCAAAAATGAAGCAATGGGCCTTAGTTCTAATGCCTGGTTATTGTTTCTGGGGTCCTTAGAACCTGTTTTGGTCAGTAGGTTGGCTGGTTGGCTGTCGGTTGGCTGTCATCCGAAACCAACTTTCTTGGCTGAGCCAAGTAAATACGATTTTTCTCAAGTAAATGGCCTTATAGGCAAAAATGAAGCAAATAAAACTTAGTTCTAATGCCTGATTATTGATTCTTGGTTACTTAGAACTAGTTTCGGTAGAAAGGTGGTTGGTTGGCAGTCAGTTGGCTGTCGGCCGAAAACCAACTTTCGGCCAAGTAAATATAATTTTCACAAGTAAATGGGCTTGTAAGCAAAAATGAAGCATATGCTTGTTAATTGTTTTTTTTGGTCCTTAGAATTAGGTCGGTAGGTTCGTTGGTTGGCTGTCGGTTGGCTGTCAGCTGAAACTAACTTTCTTCGCCGGGCCAAGTAAATAGGTTTTTTCTCTAGTAAATGGGCTTATATGCAAAAATGAATGAATGAAACTTAGTTCTAATGAATGATGATTGTTTCTAGGGTTCTTGGAACTAGTTTTGGTAGGAAGGTTTGTTGGTTGGATGCTGTAAATGTAATTTTCTCAAGTGAATTGGCTTGTATGCGATAATGAAGTAATGAAACTTAGTTCTAATGCTTGTTAATTGTTTCTGGGGTCCTTAGAATTAGTTTTAGTAGGTTGGTTGGTCAGTTGGGTGTCGGCCGAAAACCAACTTTCTTAACCGGGCCAAGTAAGTACGATTTTTCTCAAGTAAATGGGCTTGTATGCAAACATGAAGCAATGAAATTTAGTTCTAATGCCTGATGATTGTTTCTGGGTTTCTTAGAACTAGTTTTGGTACAAAGGTTGGTTGGTTGGCAGTCGGTTGGCTGTCGGCTGAAAACCAACTTTCGGCCAAGTAAATGGAATTTTCTCAAGTAAATGGGCTTATATGCAAAAATTAAGCATATGAAACTTAGTTCTAATGCCTATAGATTATTTCTTGGGTCCTTAGAATTAGTTGTGGTAGGTTGGTTGATTGGTTGGCTGTCGGCTGAAAACCAACTTTTGGCAAAGTAAATGGAATTTTCTCAGGTAAATGGCTTGTATGCAAAAATGAAGCAATGAAGCTTAGTTATAATGCTTGAAAATTGTTTCTGGGGTCCTTAGAACCAGTTTTTGTAGAATGGTTGGTCAGTTGGCCGCTTCTGAAAACCAACTTTCGACGAAGCAAATGGGATTTTTCTCAAGGAAATGGGCTTGTATGCAAAAATGAAGCAATGATACTTAGTTCTTATGCCTGATTATTGTTTCTGAGGTCCTTAGAACTCGTTTTGGTCGGTAGGTTGGTTGGTTGGCTGTCGGTTGGCTATCGGCTGAAAACCAACTTTCTTTACCGGGCCAAGTAAATACGCTTTTTCTCAAGTAAATGGGCTTGTATGCAAAAATGAAGCAATGAAACTTAGTTCTAATGCCTAATGATTGTTTCTGGGGTCTTTAGAATTAGTTTTAGTACGTTGGTTGGTCATTTGGCTGTCCGCTGAAAACCAGCTTTTGGCAAGGTAAATAGAATCTTTCTCAAGTAAGTGGGCTTGTATGCAAAAACGAACCAATGAGACTTATTTCTAATGCCTGATTATTATTTCTGGGGTCCTGAGAACTAGTTTTTGTCGGTAGGTTGGTTGGTTGGTTGGCTGTCGGTTGGCTGTCGGTCAAAAACCAACTTTCGGCCAAGTAAATGTAATTTTCAGAAGTAAATGGGCTTGTAACCAAAAATTAAGCAATGAGACTTAGTTTTAATGCCTGATTATTGTTTCTGGGGTCCTTAGAACCAGCTTTGGTAGAATGGTTGGTCAGTTGGCTGTCTTCTGAATACCAACATTCGACAAAGCAAATGGGATTTTTCTCAAGTAAATGGGCTTGTATGCAAAAATGAAGCAATGAAACCTAGTTCTTATGCCTGATTATTGTTTTTGGGGTCCTTAGAACTCGTTTTGGTCGGTAGGTTGGTTGCTTGGTTGGCATTCGGTTGGCTGTCAGCTGAAACCCACTTTCTTCGCCGGGCCAAGTAAATAGGTTTTTTCTCTAGTAAATGGGCTTATATGCAAAAATGAAGCAAATGAAACTTAGTTCTAATGCATGATGATTGTTTCTGGGGTTCTTGGAACTAGTTTTGGTAGGAAGGTTGGTTGGTTGGATGCTGTAAATGTAATTTTCTCAAGTGAATTGGCTTGTATGCGAAAATGAAGTAATGAAACTTAGTTCTAATGCCTGTAAATTGTTTCTGGGGTCCTTAGAATTAGTTTTAGTAGGTTGGTTGGTAGGTTGGGTGTCAGCCGAAAACCAACTTTCTTGGCCGGACCAAGTAAATACGATTTTTTTCAAGAAAGTGGGCTTGTATGCAAAAATGAATCAATGAGACTTAGTTCTAATGCCTAATGATTGTTTCTGGGGTCCTCAGAACTAGTTTTGGTAGGTAGGTTGATTGGTTGGCAGTCGCCCGAGAACTAACTTTCTTGGCCGGGCCAAGTAAATACAATTTTCTCAAGTAAATGGGCTTGTATGCAAAAATGAAGCAATGAAACTTAGTTCTAATGCTTGTAAATGGTTTCTGGGGTCCATAGAATTAGCTTTGGCAGGTTGGTTGGTCGGTTGGCTGTCGGCTGAAAACCAACTTTCGGCTTAGTAAAATAAAATTTTTCTCAAGTAAATGGGCTTGTATGCAAAAACGAAGCAATGAGACTTAGTTCTAATGCCTGGTTATTGTTTCTGGGGTCCTTAGAACCTGCTTTGGTCAGTAGGTTGGCTGGTTGGCTGTCGGTTGGCTGTCATCCGAAACCAACTTTCTTGGCTGAGCCAAGTAAATACGATTTTTCTCAAGTAAATGGCCTTATTGTCAAAAATGAAGCAATGAAACTTAGTTCTAATGCCTGATTATTGATTCTGGGTTACTTAGAACTAGTTTCGGTAGAAAGGTGGTTGGTTGGCAGTCGGTTGGCTGTCGGCCGAAAACCAACTTTCGGCCAAGTAAATATAATTTTCACAAGTAAATGGGCTTGTAAGCAAAAATGAAGCATACGCTTGTTAATTGTTTTTTTTGGTCCTTAGAATTAGGTCGGTAGGTTCGTTGGTTGGCTGTCGGTTGGCTGTCAGCTGAAACTAACTTTCTTGGTCGGGCCAAGTAAATACGATTTTTCTCCAGTAAATGGGCTTATATGTAAAAATTAATCAATGAAACTTAGTTCTAATGCATGATGATTGTTTCTGGGGTCCTTAGAACTAATTTTGGTAGGAAGGTTGGTTGGTTGGCTGTCGGTTGGCTGTAAATGTAATTTTCTCAAGTAAATTGGCTTGTATGCAAAAATTAAGTAATGAAATTTAGTTATAATCCTTGAAAATTGTTTCTGGGGTCCTTAGAATTAGTTTTAGTAGGTTGGTTGGTAGATTGGCTATCAACCAAATACAATTTTTCTCAAGTAAATGGGCTTGTATGCAAAAATGAAGCAATGAAACTTAGTTCTAATGCCTAATGATTGTTTCTGGGGTCTTTAGAATTAGTTTTAGTACGTTGGTTGGTCATTTGGCCGTGGGCTGAAAACCAACTTTCGGCAAAGTAAATCGAATTTTTCTCAAGTAAGTGGGCCAAGTAAATAAGATTTTTCTCTAGTAAATGGGCTTATATGCAAAAATGAATCAATGAAACTTAGTTCTAATGCATGATTATTGTTTCTCGGGTCATTGGAACTAGTTTTGGTTGGAAGCTTGGTTGGCTGGATGTAAGTTGGCTGTAAATGTAATTTTCTCAAGTAAATTGGCTTGTATGCAAAAATGCAGTAATGAAATTTAGTTCTTATGCTTGTAAATTGTTTCTGGGGTCCTTAGAATTAGTTTTAGTAGGTTGGTTGGTCAGTTGGGTGTCGGCCGAAAACCAACTTTCTTGGCCGGGCCAAGTAAGTAAGATTTTTCTCAAGTAAATGAGCTGGTATGCAAAAATGAAGCAATGAAATTTAGTTCTAATGCCTGATGATTGTTTCTGGGTTTATTAGAAATAGTTTTGGTAGAAAGGTTGGTTGGTTGCAAAAATTAAGCATATGAAACTTAGTTCTAATGCCTAATGATTGTTTCTGGAGTCCTTAGAATTAGTTGTGGTAGGTTGGTTGGTTGGTTGGCTGTCGGCTGAAAACCAACTTTCGGCAAAGTAAATGCAATTTTCTCAGGTAAATGGCTTGTATGCAAAAATTAAGCAATGAAGCTTAGTTATAAGGCTTGAAAATTGTTTCTGGGGTCCTTAGAATTAGTTTTGGTTGGTTGGTTGGCTGTCGGCTGAAAACCAACTTTCGGCAATGTAAATGGAATTTTTCTACAGTAAATAGGCTTGTATGCAAAATTGAAGCAATGAAACTTAGTTCTTATGCCTGATTATTGTTTCTGGGGTCCTTAGAACTCATTTTGGTCGGTAGGTTGGTTGCTTGGTTGGCATTCGGTTGGCTGTCAGCTGAAACCAACTTTCTTGGCCAGGCCAAGTAAATAAGATTTTTCTCTAGTAAATGGGCTTATATGCAAAAATGAATCAATGAAACTTAGTTCTAATGCATGATGATTGTTTCTGGGGTCCTTGGAACTAGTTTTGGTAGGAAGGTTGGTTGGTTGATTGTCGGTAGGCTGTAGATGTAATTTTCTCAAGTTAATTAGCTTGTATGCAAAAATGAAGTAATGCCATTGCACCTCTAAAACATGCAAACATATTTTGCATGGGTTATCTAAACATGGAATGGAACACTTTTGTCACTGACACAGATTAATTTGCTGTGTATGTGTATTTTGATGTACCCTAATTATTATTGTTCTTCGGTCAATAAAGCTTTTGTCATTGTCATTTGTCATTGCCATAGAAATTGTAACTATTCTAATACTTAGTCACCAAACATACAACTGGGAAAGGTCACCTTGAACAGGAACAGTATCTTAGGACATATAAATTGTTATCTTTTTTTTTTTCTTATCCAACACCAAACAAATTGGGATGACTCCACTGAAGTCATAAATTCATAGAATCCCACCATAGCAATACCCATTAAAACAGCTGACAACAACATGTATTGCAGTCCATCATATCATTTATCACATCGTTACCATACATTACGCATTCACCATTCATTACTCATTCTTTGGAAATGTCCTTTAATACCTTTCAGCTGTAATAAACGAAATACACCAGTGGCGTCTTGTTTAAGAGTTATGTGATATTTGCTTTGCAATGAATATGCATTTTCAAGAATAAAAAGAGCTGAATGCTGTATGCCTCGCATAATATTTTTGAATGGCAGTTGCTGAATAAACCTTTTTCAATTCATTATGTCAGATGTTATTAATAATCAACTTATTTCATTATTGAACTAATTGTAAATGGCGTGGAGCAGCACAAAATAAACAAAAAATTAGCAAATGGTCAAACCAGAGCTCTAGCCATGACAAATGGCCATAATGGTGACAATAAGGCAAAATGTTTTCATTGGAAATACAGGACACTTAAAGGTAATTTGTCAAGAGAGGGGTTTATGCTAAAGTTGCTAGAAAGGGGTTTGACTTACTGGTAACATTTTTGTCCATTCTGTGCTCCTCAAAAGGATCTTGCTACAGCAGTGAGTCTCACATGATACAGAAACTTCAACTTTGATTCTTTGAGATTAAATAAAACTGTTTTGTCTTTTGCAAACTTTAGGACCGTGGCAGGCCATTAAAATGAATGTTTTACTTATACATACAGTAAAACCTAGTGGCTACTAAAGTAAATGAAAAATATGGCAGCTCAAGGTGGTTATTAATTTTAATAGAGGGATAAATAAAAAAAAAAGAGTTTCTGAGAGTCGGGATGTAATGGTTAACAGCAGGTTACCGATTTTGAAATACAGATTGCCGTTTTAGCAGATATACCTGTGCATAGGTTGGTTCAGAACAGCTGAGTTACTAATGCCCTGGTGCAGAAACTATTCTTTGCTAATATAATTTACAATATTTTCAACCACTAAAAGAATGGTCTTTAAATTATCTTCATTTTGACTTGATGCATTAGATAAACAGGGATGGCATTATCAGTTACTCTATCTTAAATTGAATCTTGAAATCGAAGCTCGTGAGTCGTGCTTGTACAAAATGTCTGTTTGTGGGTACATTCTATAGTCTTCTTTATGGTATTGATGGCACATAATATACATATAGATCAATCTAATATATCCAAGATGCATACTTCATAAGGTCATAATCCATAATTATATACATTTTCAGGGAACTTGAAATTGAATGACAAAGGGATATATTCAAGTTTCAAGAAATAAAATTGTTTGGGGCAGTGAAGTTTTTGATGCAGAGTGCAGGTGAGTGTGCAAATGCCTTGGATAGTGTAGCAACATGAATTTTCAATAATTGTCGTTGAAAGGTGCTTAATGCAATTGCATTACCAATAATGGTATAATACTTATATTTGAGTTATCTAATTCCAATCCAGTAAAGGATTATTTTTTTTAGTGTTTAGCTGCATCTTGTAAAATATTTGAACTCATACGTGAGATTAAAAAATATTTCATTTCACGGATAATTTGAACAGACCAAAAAAACTGGAAATACTCTAATAGTTCTTGGTGAATAAAAAATAATAATCAATAGAATATTAAATTAGGTACATTGAAATGCACTCCAAAATGAATAAGTTTAATTTAATTTCATTTATTTATTTATTTGTGTGAAATGCATTGGATACAAAAGTTTATTCCATATTTTACATTTACAGACAATTATAAACATTATAATTAGCTATAATGAATTATGAGTTATTTACTAGTTTTAGACTATCAAAATAAATACTGCACTATGCCTAAGAATATTAAATAAGAAAGCAGAAGTTCTACAAACTATTAGTAATAGTTCTAATAATTAGGTTACCCTGGGCATTTTACTGATTGTTCCCTCAGGTGGCGCCTGCTGTCAATAGACAAATTATAATGACTGGATGGTGACGCCATCTGTTGTTGTGTTGATATCACTTGCAAAAACACTAACAAAACTTCCAGGAAGATTAATTGTAACAAAGATTTGTATACTCTAAAAAAATTATTATAATACATGAATATAATCATTATTATGTTGTTGTAATGTGAAAATGTGTTGAGGTTAATCTAACTCATAAATATTGCTTGGGCAGTGAATTGAATCTGGGACCTCGAGAAGAGCTGGCAAATACTTTAACAGCTAGACCACCCAGGTACTTGTAAGGACTCGAGAGACAGCAATCTATGTCATAACCAATGTCGGCCCCGATTTTGCACACTAGTTACAGAATAACAACCCTAGGTAGATCTTTTCCAGGGGTTAAACTGTCGGAAATATGCAGTGGGACAAATGAATTAATTTGTATTAATCTCAGCTCACAAAAAAAAAAAATACATAAAATTTATCAAAGAAAAAAAAAATTGCAAATAGAAACAAAGTGGTCAAGATACACGTTTAATCCTGTTGTGTGTTCTTAAAAGTAATCTCCTAAAGTATATTTTTTTATCATCATCAGGCGCGGATGTAAAGGGGGGGGGGGGCGTGCGTTGGGGTCTATGAATTTGCAGACATTAAATGATAACTATAATTAATTGTGAATTATTTCACTAATGTTATTATCAATTTTTAGCCATAATTTCAACATGTAAGGCAAGTGCGCTTACAGATCATATTGTGTGGCCTGTTGGGAAAACCCCCTGCTGACGCCGGACGGCATTGACACAATGCTAATTTATGGCCACTTCAAGTGGCTGTAACTTCGTTAATATTTGAGAAAAAATCAACCAATAGTCAAAACAATGACGAGTGGAATTTAATGCCACCAAGACAAAATTCATGTACTTCACTTTGAAGCAAAATGTATACCTGATCTCCCTACTTTGTATTTTAATAATGCCCCAGTGCAAAAGATTGACTCTCAAACCTAGAACTTGCTTTAGATGAAAGATTAGAATTTGAAAAAGAGAAGCTGTTAGACTTACAAGTCATGAAAAACTACTTAACGAAGTAGGCTGGCAACTGAGTAACTTTCACAAGAACAGGTTTCAGTACCTCGTAACTGGAACGCCCTTTCAGACGATGCTAAAAATAGTTCCAGTGTTCTAACCTTTAAGAATTATCTAATCTTTACATAATTATCGTTAGGCAGAAACAGAAGATAATTATTTCTCGTGTTGCCCTTATTTTCATGAACCAAGATCAAGAATGTTATCTACTTTTGCAGTTTTGATCCCTCATCATATCCTTCGTTCTTCGGATGACAATCTTCTTATACATGGTATTTATTGAAGAATTTGAAGAACTTAACATCCACCAAATAAGAACATGTTTATTTGTGTACATCACCTAATCATACAAAGTCGTCGGTTTTGGCGTTTAACCCGAGTTCATAGTTATTTGTTGTTTACTTGATATTCTTTGGTTTGTTTATTTTCTACCAGATAAATACTTTGTTTTGCAATGTTGTATGCATATATACCTTTATTCTAAATATGAAAACTCTATTGTGTTACTATTGTTAAGAACACATCTAACAGATGGAGAACCACCTCGTATTTTTTCTTGAAAATGTGTGGTAATACACATTAAATAAATGAAGCTTAAATACACCACAATCATCGAGTCCAGTCTTTTTCCTATGTAATTTAGTGATGCAATAAAAGGATCCTAAGAAACACCTCCTTGGATACTATGGCTTTGGCCTATGAAACAGCTTGTTGAAACAATAGACCACTAATTTAGTGTCAGAAAATCAAGAATGCGACTGCATCCAAATGTCATTTCTGAGTTATGACATGATCTAAGTTTCAACTACTCTATAAACTTTTGAAAAGTACTATTCAAACTGGGATGTTTTTACACCAGCTTCTTACTGTAGAAGAAAAATTGGTGTGTTTGTTAAGTGATTGATTGATTGAGCCTTGTTACAAAGATATAATGAAGATCATTGTGCCACTTAGTAAACTACAATTTAGTTTTAAATTTTATGTAAAATAGCTGCATGCAGCACCCTACATGTTTTGCAAATGCCTTCTAAAAGATGTATTTAATAACTGCAATTGATAAACCGTGAAACTTTCCTGTTGGGACAAATTATCTGGGTCCAGTTCATCAGTATTTCGAAAAAATAGTGCTGCACAATGTGACATGTTAATAAAATTATTAATTTACTGTCAAACAACATTTTAATGGTAAGAATGGGTGGCGCCGGGGACCAGGGGTGCACTGCCCACTGCTCCCCCCCCCCTCCCAAAAAAAGAGCATATCTGCTGCACTTGTAAGGAAGGAGAACTAAATTGCCCCCCCCCCCTTAAAATGTAATTATCGCTGCACTATGCTACGACACTTGACACCAGTGCTAGTAAAATGTAAAATTAAGTAAATTTAACTGAGCAGGAGTTACTAACATACTAGTAGTACATGGCCAAATGGAGGTATACATGATTTCCGTTTTTAACATTTAACATATTGGCATCTTAGCATCTAGATGTTAAAATGTCAGCATCTTAACATAACAGCATCTCAACATCTTAACATGTAGGTGTTAAAATGTCAGCATCTTAACATCTTAACATGTCAGCATCTTAACATCTTAACATTTCAGCATCTCAACATCTTAACATCTTAACATGTAGGTGTTAAAATGTCAGCATCTTAACATCTTAATATGTCAGCATCTTAACATCTTAACATGTAGATGTTAAAATGTCAGCATCTTAACATCTTAACATGTCAGCATCTTAACATCTGAACATGTCAGCATCTCAACATCTTAACATCTTAACATGTAGGTGTTAAAATGTCAGCATCTTAACATGTCAGCATCTTAACATCTTGACATGTCAGCATCTTAACATCTTAACATTTCAGCATCTCAACATCTTAACATCTTAACATGTAGGTGTTAAAATGTCAGCATCTTAACATCTTAACATGTCAGCATCTTAACATCTTAACATGTAGATGTTAAAATGTCAGCATCTTAACATCTTAACATGTAAATGTTAAAATGTCAGCATCTTAACATCTTAACATGTCAGCATCTTAACATCTTAACATGTCAGCATCTTAACATCTTAACATTTCAGCATCTCAACATCTTAACATCTTAACATGTAGGTGTTAAAATGTCAGCATCTTAACATCTTAACATGTCAGCATCTTAACATCTTAACATGTAGATGTTAAAATGTCAGCATCTTAACATGTCAGCATCTTAACATCTTAACATGTCAGCATCTTAACATCTTAACATTTCAGCATCTCAACATCTTAACATCTTAACATGTAGGTGTTAAAATGTCAGCATCTTAACATCTTAACATGTCAGCATCTTAACATCTTAACATGTAGATGTTAAAATGTCAGCATCTTAACATCTTAACATGTCAGCATCTTAACATCTTAACATGTAGATGTTAAAATGTTAGCATCTTGATATCTTAACATCTAGATGTTAAAATGTTGGCATCTTGACATCTGGGCAGCATATTAACATAGATCTAGATGTTAAAATGTTACATGTGTTAACATCTAAAGAAGCCCTTGACATAGGTTTGAACAGGTTACTGGCCCCATCTGTACAGATTTTCGATTTAATAATGACTAGTTCTACATTGTTCTCAGTTGCAATTGTCGTGAATTGCCCTTACTACATGATTCCCTGAGATACAATTATAGGCCTAATCCCGACGGTTCCGCTTGAGCGAACATGACGGAAATCCCCGCTAGGGGGGAACATTGTTTTTTGGGGGTGGGTCTTTAAGTTCCAGCCAATCTTGGGGGGCCTTGGGGGCACAGCCTTTTAGTGGGGAGGGGGGGGGGGGAGCATGTGCCCCCCAGGCCCCCCCCCCCCCTCCTATAGCTACGCCACTGGCGCCGATGACTCTACTTCGACGTTGCACAATGGCTTGTATCTGTGGATAGAACAGACCAATGACTTTGCATCACGTTTTTGCCTCTAGAATCGTTAATTCTGGTCCGATTTTAAAAATTGAACATGTTTTTAGAGAGCTTAAAATTTTATCTCTGTAATGATATTCATATTTTGATTCTGACTGTTGTTTTGGAGCAGCGGCGCTATTTCAAACAGTGAAGAGATTAGCTGCAAATGATTTTTTGTCACTTGCTTGCCATACATGTATGTATAGAAGTGTGTGGTAAAAATTTCCCACCCATTTGTAAAGTAAACCATGTAGTATAGATATGTATACCGCATAGGCCAATTCTGACAAAAATATTTAACAACTGGTTTGTATATATATATATCATTCGTAAATTCCTTTAAAAATCTGAATATGTCCCAGAAAGTTTTGAGGTGATGCTGTTGCTGACAGTTAATGCAATGCTCTGATTGTTTAATGGCAAAAATTAATATTCATGAATTTTTTTTTAATACCACATGAATGCATAGCCAGCTGGCTCAACTAAAGCAAATTGTGGTATATAAGACCCAATGGTTATGCGGTATATTTCTATATTCCCTCATGTTGACAAACTGGCTTCAGAATTCACTCGTGGCGTTAACCATTGGGTCTTATTAGAGTACTGGCTCAATGGACCAGCAGAATTAAGAGTTAACTTATCCATAGGCAAAAAAATAGGGCTGCGGACCATCAGAGCTTGCTTACATTGACTAATTATGCAATGTAATCACGGACTCGCAATTTCATAGTTTTGTAAAAAAAATGAGGTCAGAATTGTTTCAATTCATGCAACAAGCGGAACACCAAAACATATTTGTACATAAAAAACTTTTGAATTTTTGCAATTGAAGGAGCAGTGTTAAAATGTATTATGAAGCGAGGACGCTAACATTTGACGTTCATTTGTGCCTCGTTTTCATCTCATTGGCCATATATAATATAATATTATATGTTTTGCAATGTAGGACAAATCGGCAATGTTTTTAAAGCCATGACAAATTTAACGCTATGGCAAAGTTTATTAATTTTATAGAGCTATATAGGGAACCTAGCATTGTAGCAAGGCCCTGATGGGATTCAATCCGTGTTTTAGAAGACAATGAAATGAATGGCAATCCAGCGTTAATTATTGCTCCCTAGGTAGAAACGCAAGGACACCGAGCATAGGGGGGGGGGGGGGAGCTATAGCCAGAGGCTGAAATCAGACGAGGGGGACCCAATAAATGCTGTTACAAATAAATGTTACCACAAAATGGAAATGCCACGAATTGGTTCACATTGGATCCTAACATGTTTAGATTATCTGGAACTGCACTTATACTAGCACTTATACTTGGAAGGTTGGGTTATGAACCATAGGTCTATCATTTTTAAATATATGATGTCAGTAGGCCAAGCAAAAACATTTCTATTGCCTCTGGGCTCAGTCTGAGGCCTCAAGGTTATGTTAATTTTTCTGTTTCTCTTGTCATGAGAGCCGTCAGGTGTAGTATTGACATAAAAAAGTATATATATACGATTGCAGAGTTACTATTTTAAAAAAACTGACTGTTTACTTCTGGTTGAGTAGAGATAACACACAATAAAACTTAACTCATGTATTCATTTATTTCATGAAAAATACACAATGTCAATTAGGAAATTTTATTTTTAATGTGCAAGTTCTAACCACTACATACAAATTTTCAAAATATATGTCCTGTCAATCATCTAAAATTATTTCACTGCTCTGTAAACTCAACAAAGAAACAATTGTCCAAAAATGATTATTGTATATATTAATGATGATAGTTAATTATATTGTTAATTAAATATTGCTCAAAAGGGTGGAGGCAGAATTATACAAATTTACATAGATACAAAATCTATCATTTGTTGATATTAACAAAAAATTCTTTTGGAATGTCTAAAACAGGATATCAACAGGGTTCGGTACGAAAACTACTTAAAACTAATAGACTAGTTTTTGCAGTCCCTCACAAGATGAAAAATAATATAATGAGCACAGGGCTGTTGCATTTAAAGTGTGGGTGGGGGGCAGACATGATGATTTTTAAAGGAGGGTGTTTAACCAGTATTTTCTTAATATATTTTAATTTTAAATAAGGGGTGGCCGGGAGGGGGGGGGGGTTAGATGGGTCTTCAAAAAAACAGTGGGGGTGTCAGTATCTAAGTATGTATATGTACATTTTTATTTTTTTCAAGCTATTCTATTACAATTCATATATATATTTACAACTTAAGTATATCTTGCTTGTATGTATGTCACTTAAAGTCTCACTGTGCATTACAATAAAAAACAATAGATATCTTGCCGAATTAAAAAAAAGCACACCATCAACACACACACTCATATATGTATATATGAATTGTGAGACTGGGGAAAATAGACAATGATGTATTAATATATTAATAAAAGCACCAAGCTAAAGCACAATAATAAAAACATTCATTTAAAAGCATAAAACCAGGTATCACAGACATTTTACATATAAATCACAGCATATCTGTACTGGATAATTTGGTCACAAAACTTTGCTGCCTGGAGACACATATTACAGTCACTCAATATAAAACACAGTTTTTCACAGTCATTCATCAATAGAAATGCAGGGTTTATCAAAGATGCTCTGTTCTAGTCTCTCTGGCTTGTGCATAAACTGGGCAGCGAACAATTACATGCTCTTCAAGGCATTCTGCTAAACAAAGTCTATACATGGCATTTTCGAGGGTCCTACGGTTATTGTAATTAATATTCGCTATGTTTCTTGAGAATATTAGACATGATGGACACCCTGCCGAAATCTTTGAAAGGGTTTCTCAATGATCATCTGTCTTCTGTCATTTACAGAATCTGCAAGTAGATACATGTCAACTGATGCAAAAAAGAAAATGTGATATCCTAACAATAGGTTGTTTGGAGCCCCTAAGCGGATATGTCAGAAAGAAATAATATATTTCACGATAGTCATGTCCGCGCGCGAAGTTATAACTTTCATTAGAACTCACTCTGAAAATTATGCTGATTATGGAATTTACTCCTGAAGTTGATGAATACTGGAATACAGCATTTACTTGTGACAATCATCATCACTAACGACTCATGATCTCTCATGCAATTTTTTTTGCGAGAAAACCCAAAATATGACATTGTAATTGATAGAATTTTCATATCTGTTCAGGGCTCCATGGAACATGCATGTGCAGTGAAACATTCAAGACATCCATCTCCTTGTCAACAGATATGATCTTGTTACTGTCTCTCCCGAGACCCTTGAATCTTCAGGGTCTCTGGAGGCTAAAGTGACCTTCCTTTACAATATTGCTACGTACATAAATGGCTACAATACTTTACGTTATAAATTCCATGTCCAAAACGGCTGTACCAAAACGGCCTACACTTTCAAACACCGAAACAGCTACACTTTATCATATTTAATATAATAAACATATGTAAGGTATTGCAATGTTAATTATTATATTTAATATTTCTGCACTATGTAAATTTTACATGAAGCTTTCTTAAATTAAATTGAATGTGCAGGCAGCCAAGAACCTCCAACTCTGCACTATTCTTCTAATTACTAAAAAATAGTAATGCAGACCGGACCGCCTTTTGTGGGGTGGTCCGATATTCCTTAAAGTGGTACGGTACTGGTCCGGTCCAGGGTCAGGTGGTCCGATATTATTACTGGACCGGTCCAGAAGCGATCCATCGGTATTTTTTAAAATTATGATAAAAACAAAGGTTTAGCAAAAGTTTTTTATTTAAATAAAAAACTTTTCCAGCGGTCCAGACCGCGGTCCAGGCACCCAGTACCGGTATTTTGTTGCTGGTCCAGTACCGATGCGGTCCAGGGTCAGACCGTGTACCGGACCGGACCCATGCGGTCCGGTCTGCATCACTACTAAAAAATGATGTTGACGTTTTGGCTAAGGCCAAATGGCGGATTCAAGGTGAATTTGGCGCAGGGCGAATGTGGCGCCAGAAATTTGGTGAATTCGGCGCGAAAAAACGGTGAGTTCGGCGCCCTGAATGATTCGCTTAGTTTAGCAATGTCTAACCGAATGTAATACTAAGACAATCGGATGTCTGTTTTACTTATTAAGTTTTTTTTTTTTTCTGGTTAAAGACAAGCTAATAAACTACAAGTTAAATATATATGTATTAAATATTTATTATACAACAACTTTTCTAGAAGATTCAATTATAACTTGAATTAATTTGAAGTTTTTATGCTAACACGAAACGACAATCTAAACACGAAAAATTTACATTGAAGAAAAACCAGCACAGAACACTCGATCATATCAAGTTACTGCCTGGTATCAATTCCTAGTAGGAATGAATAGACGAATAGAACACATGTGCAGCTCCTCTGACTACTTTATAATTTCTTAATTATAATCACGCCAAATTCACTATTTTTGACGGGTCGAAATAGGTGAATTCGGCAGTGCCGAATTTGACTTGCGCCGAATTCACCTGTCACCCAAATGGTAGAGATAGATGTTTTTGTTATAAAAAGTCATGTAACCGTTTTTGGTGTTGAAATATGGTTGTTGATATTTGGGTGTTGACGTTTTCGCGTGTAAACAAAAAGTATAATCCTTTAAAAATTGAACACGAACTGTAAAGCATTGTCAATGCCTCAAACCTAGCTGATTAAAGTTTTATCGACATACTCACCACATTAACAGGGCACAGGGGGCCGTTATTCCCTTGAAAAATCCCAATCTAAGCGAGAAATTTGATCGCACACAGCCTGTGCAAGCAAGCACATGGCTTGACACAACAGTGACAGTGGCCTCGCAAACAAATGACGATTTTCTAAATATTTGTTCCAAGCTGAAAAAATCTTTTTTTGTGTATTTAGTGTATTATTTATTATGATATAATTATTAGACTGTATTATGATGCACATAATGCTGAGATGTTAACAATAGATCAGTATACAGATTGGACACATTTCTCTGAAGTTGCATACTTTGCTGTATTGAAAACTGAACAGACTGACATTTGGCACTGTCCTCTCTGTGTAGATGTTAATCTGTGCCAGCATGTCAGCATTTCTGCATGTTGATGTTAAGATGCCGAAATGTTAAAATGTCACTACACAGATGCTGATGTTAAGATGTTGACATGTCAAAATGTTAATGTCAATATGTCAAGATGCAGATGTGTCAAGATGTAGATGTCAACATGTTAACATTTAAAGAAATTAAGTACTGCTGGCCAAATGTGCCACGTGCGTTTTCCATGAGAAGGATAAACGCATGGAAAACACATGGTTTTTAGCTAATTATAATGAGGCCAAACCATGCGTTTTCCATGCGTTTATCCTTCTCATGGAAAACGCACGTAGCACATTTGGCCATGTATAAGTTTGGGCTGGCAATGTTTCACTGCTAATGCACAGGTTGTGGGTTCAAACTTCTCTGCACCTGGTTGTTCAAGGGAGCTTGGCTGTTATGTTGAGCATATGTGATGTTCAGTATAGTATGATACTTCAATGTTCATCTTTTTGTATTTTATAGCCATGATTTTCAGGACAATTTATTTTGTAATACCCTAACGTGCTATTAACAATTGTGATGTCCAACATGTAGCATGTACAATTTTTTTATGTATATAAAGTGTCAAATATCATTTAAGACTTCCGCGTGGCTGTTTTATGAATGTTGAACTAGTTTCAATCTGTATCATTTAAACAATTTGATATTCATGAATGTCACTTGAAATATATCATGGAGGCATACTGTAAATTCATCATAGATACCTGCCTCTGCAGTTTTGATATACTTATAATTAATATACTCTCTTTTGTGAATATATGTTTGTTATTACATTGCATGACAATGATACAGATTGTGCTTTTTTGTGCCATGATTTTCCATATATTTTCATTACAATTAACTATATCATAATTATAGTTCAGATGATTATTAATTTTATATACATGTATATATTTATATATTTATAAACTCTTGGACAATGAGGCCTATAACCCTCATGTAATTTAGCAAAATGTTAAAAATTTTGGATGGTGCAGTAAACCTGGTGCTAGGCATTATATAACAGCTACTGTGAGATTGTGATTTATTTCATATATTATTATTTTATTTAAATTTTTCAGTATTATGATATTCAGTATTATGAGATGTGTTCACTGTGATGCTATAGTATAGAAAATGAGATATATAATATTTGGATCAGTAGTTCTTGAAGTAGTATTTAGTTAGTATATTCAATATATGTAATTTTTATGTCTGTATTAACAATGTATTGTGCATTCTATGTACCTCGTTTATGACGAATGGGTCAAAACTGACTCCGTATGGTCAAATAAAATTTATCTATCTATCTATCTACACTGAATATTTTTTATTATTGATTCGTATAAGACTTTAATTTTTGCTAAATGAATTGGTTTATTACGATTTATAATTCTAAGATGGTTATTAAAGAAAAATTTTTATTTACAGAACATACTTTGTTTTCTATATTGACATTATTTTGAATACCCAGTGAAACAAGCTGTGGTCTACTAGGTAAGGTGCTCATCTGCAAACTGTGCAAGTTCGAGCCCCCGCATGTATGCCGGTTCCCACTCCTACCGAAAATCCAAGAAAATCGTTGCTATACTGTTTCCCGGTTAGGAATAGCCTTGAAATTGTGGGTATGTGCCACAATAATACCTGAGACTAGAGGTAGACTGAATTGCAATTTAGTAACACTTAGTTATTAGAATTCAGTGCGAGTAGAAGAAAATTTCTTCAGAAGGACACAAATTGCATTTTGGAGATTGTAATTATATGGTATTTCAATCTAAAGGACACAAATTGCTTTTGGAGATGGTATTCTATTTATTATTAAGGACATATACTGAATTCTAATTCTAATTGATTATTCAGATTGTGATGTTTAAATGGTACATACCTGAAATGGCTGGATACCATCAATTATGTACAAGTGAATTTATGATTTGGACAACACAGCTGCCTATAGTCATAACTTTTAAAATGTTCGAAGCCTCTCTATTTTAATTTATGCCTTGAAAATTGGGTTCGGCAGCCTGGAAAAACCTGGAATAAACCTTGAATTTGAACTTGAGAAAGGAGTGGGAACCCTGTGTAACAGTATGGCATGAAGGAACTGAGCAGGTCCTCTGTAACCAGTGGTAACTCTTTCCTCGACTCCACACAGGGGTAAATGGGGGTGCTGGCTATGGACAGTGATGGTGATTGCAGAGTTAGCCCTCTGCAGATAATTCTGTGTAATGATTGTATAGTCCACAGGGAGTTGAGAAAGGCTCTTGCTTGAACAGGTCTGCTGGCAGGGTGTAGTGAGGGGAAGTAAAGTACCAACAGAGGTCACTGTCACTGTAGCAGATAAGTATTGTTTAATGACGTCATCTATATCTTGTGACGTACGTCATCCATGTAACAATGGTGTAGTGACATCATATTATATTGTCTTGTTATCTGCTACGGTGGTAGTGCCCTCTGTAGGCTCTGTAACATTTATTTGTTCCAGGTCCCACATTCATTCAATTATAAGTTACCGTCTCAATGCTACTGTCTGAAGCTTATAGCTTATTTGACAAGCTGCCAGAGGCAGCTGTAACGATGAGAGGATAAGGCTTGGAGTCCACACCATGTTACACATCTACACATATTCAGGTGACAAAACGAAAAATGATTCAGCCAAAATTATATGCAGTAACTGAGGAACGGTGGTCTATTGAACAGTACTGATTACAGTCACTTCCAAGTCTTTTAGACAAAGAAAGGCTCAATTAAAACACTCTTAATTGCATTGTAGGTGATTTAACTATTTTGGTGGTTAGCCAAAGAAATTTTATTCTGAATTAAGTCTATTGACTATAAGCACCTTTTTCTTCAGAGATAAATCATACTCCAGTATTATCAAATACAAAATCATGAATCTTGTCTAAATTAATTTATTGACCATTATCACATCAGTTGCCATAAATACATTCATAGATAATTATGTAAACAGCTTTATTCTATAAATACAAGACAGAAACATCTTACATTAACATTTGACTCATGAGACACCAGATTTTTATTTAACTTACGGTGGCACAAATTGGGCATTTGCTGTCATCACGTATGTGGTCCTCACAAATTAATGACAGCTTGTGGACCATGTTGCAAAATCTCATATATTGCTGTCCACTTTCTCCGCATAACATCCGGTAAACATCAACCTGAATTTAGAAAGTAATGGTTTGAGGGTAGCTAGTAGAATCATCAATACCAGTTGTGTTAATGATTTTTAAGGCATTATTTGGGTTGTTGCCCTTAACTAAATCTTTTAAGGCTTTACAAAATGCAGACCTTACATGGTCAGGAGAATTACTGTGTTGTCGCTTGAAATGGCCCATACTTTTGCAGAAAGCTTTTTGGGCAAATGGCCCTAAAGCAACATGCTGTTATAAAGTTGCAAAAAACTAAAATCCATGGCACTCCTGGGCTGAGTTGGAGTTGCTGGCCACAATCCTGATTGCACCAAGACACTTGCTATACTCTGATGTTCACAGGAAAATACTTCAATGTTGTGTTGGCGAGCTGTAAATAAACACAGAAAGGCATGATGTGCCATGTTTAAATTTATAAATCGAAATATCACCGCAACTGAGAAAGGGGAATGTCACTGATGGAAATCTAGTAACTCTTCTTTAACGTTCAAAAACCCGTCTGAATGATAAAGGTATTTGATAAAGCATTGCAAATAGTAAAGTATTTGGCTACAATTGTTGACTTTGATTTTGACTCCTTACAGACAATTCACAGGTAACGAAAAGAAAAGTCAGTGACCACAAGAGTAACAATGTACTATCCATTAACCATCAAAAATACATTGCTAAACTATGTATATAAAAAAATGTAATGCATTATCTTAAAATTAATCATTTATCCAGCTACTTCTGAGAAAATAAAACATTTTCGGTATTTTTAGGGTCATTGTTATAAATGTCAACTCATGAATGATGCTCAATCTTTATTCACGCACACATGTGAGTGTTTGTGTGAATAAAGATTGAGCATCATTCATGAGTTGACATTTATAACAGTTAATAAGAAACATTGAGCACATGTAGAAATTACGTAACTTCAGTGTCTTACAAATAATTAACATGTCTTCAGTTATCAGTCATCTTGCAGAATGACAAATTTTGAACTGGTCACAGGAAGTTTATTAATACTGCTTGCTAATTGGTAGTTATTAATAATCAGGTCAAGTCTGCCCATGTATGGGAAATTAACTGAAGCATGGAATTGTGCCATAGGCATCACATAACAGGGAGGCACTCCCAAATATTGTCTTCACAGGGAGGTCACTCTCCAATTAAAGGAAATTTGAATTAACAAAAGTAACAATACACATTGCACTACAAATGATAAATATTCTATATGCTACAATTATTGACCAAATATAACAGTCATAATGGCTAATAATTTTTACTCCGTGTTGTTATCTGATGTTATTAGAATTATGGTGAACATCTGGGATTAATGGTCATAACACCCCATTAATAAATTTCTACAGTTGACAGGCGACATGACCCATAAAGTATAATTAACGGTGGAGGCGCCATGGTTTAACCACTTTATGACACTTGAATTACCTTTGAAATTCAGCTACTTATACAGTTGATTACAAATATTAAGGAAGGATTAGATTTTGTTGAACTGTATATTCACTACAATCAGATCAAAGGCTCTTCTCATAATATTAGATGGATAATACTCTTTATCAAAAGCAAGCACGAGTGTCAAATTTGTAGTTGTAAATTAAAAGTAATAATACTTGTGGATGGTAAAATAAAAAGTTGGTGGTGCTTTTTATTTCCTTCATTTAAGTTTAAACTTACAGTAAATTTCCAAAAATATATGCAATGTAAATCATCAATTAATCAAAAGTATGACATTTTGAGAAGTGTACCTGACATGTCGACAACAGTAATGTACGCTGCACTACTTCCATTACAGTCTCTCTGATGAGGCGTTTTCAGTTGCTTCCTGTGTTTAAATCTCACGAACAGGTTTCCCTAATCAATGCATAATTTGCAATCAACATGTAATGACATATAGTATTTAGTGACATGGATATGTTGATATCATTCTTTCACTCACATTGACAGAATTTAATCGATAATCCTGAATGCTATGCTAATAAGTACTGTATGTCTAGTTATCCAGTAACTTAATTCATGCGACATACCTGCCATTCATAGGGATCATGCATTATCGAAACATCAAGGATTCTTGTCGCACATTCATGGCACATGTATGCCATTGGGCCACAATCACGACACCAAATGATATTCTCATCAGATGCCCCACAGAGAAAACAAGTTGTTGTTGCAGGTGCCTTTGTTTCATAATATGACAACACCAATGGTCGGAGAATGCTGTCCCATTGAATGTGCAGATTTTCTTGTCTTTGACATGAGTCTCTCACAGTTTCTGGAAATTTATTATGACATATCCACTCCAACATCTGAAATATGTTTATGTTGTGTAAACATAAAATAATATAGGCTATTCATATTGATTGATGTATTATGTATCTCGTATCAAATGCCTTTTTTAATTTTTTCATATATGAAGAGCAGCCGTAAACTATAACAATTACCTGCATGCATGTCACACCATTAACTGTTAAAAAAAGCCTCTCAATTAACACTGAAGTAACAGTAAAAAATCTAATTGCAGGATTATTACAAATTGTAATAATAGTAAAGTTTAAGTTATTGTGCCCATTGATATTCAGGTATAAGTTTCAGTTGTTGAAATAATATGTTACATTTGATTCACAACTGTTTTGAAATATGTACTTGTGGAATAACTGTGGCAATGGAATTTACTGAAACATAAGGATTGGCCGTATTATCTCTTATAACTACAGGTTTTTGTTTTCTGTAAATATCCTAGAAAGAGTGGTTTCTTTTAATTTTCTGGATGATGACAGATTAATAGGGAAATTTTGGTCACAAACATGTGTGGTGTTTGGACATTCCTGAATATCAGGTTTTTGTACAATCCCAAGTTTTTAGTGCTATTTAAATGCGGGAAAAGTTAAGAAAGGGGGAAAAAATATATCATTTTGCTATAATAAAATTCCTTAGCATGTGTAGATGCCCCCCCCCCCCCTTCATAATAACTGAAAGGCACAGGAGATGAAATTTATCTGCCAATATATTGCTCAAAGCAAAAAAAAGTGTGCTCATAAACACCCATGGGTGGTGCAGTGCACCATGGCAGCATAAAATATTTTTAACTGCCAGCAGCAAGGGCATTCTGATAAGGTCATAAAAGCTGATCCATGGAGAATCTGATAACGGAGGGAAAGGTTTATATATAGAGAGAGAGCCCAGTACAGCTTTGTTGTGGTTAATTGTTTAATAGGTGGTGTTATTAACATTGTATTAACAAAAAAAGCATGAAGTTTATATTCAAGGTCCCATAAAAAGATATGTACTTCAGTCACTTAAATCAACTAAACATTATACTATAAGCCTACCTTAATTTCTCCCAGATTTTAATGTTATGAATTGAAAGTTTACACTTTGTATTACCATTTTTTTGCAACAATGACTGGAAGCTATTCACTTTGTACATGATTTATTAAGGTAAAATTGAATATACATGCAAGATCGTTTAATATCAAGAAATAACCTTAAAAGGAAAGTGAATAAATTATGATTGACTTACCTTGCTGGGTGTCCAAAGGTGATGATTGTACCTGATCTGTCGAGGTTGATGGTTCTTGTGTTGGAAGAGGTAATTGCTTATCTTCTGGCGGACACAGATTAAAGGGAATTTTCATTGTCTTGACCCTATGGCCAGCACGGAACACCTTGGCTGTTAAAACAGGTTTCCAAAAAATTTACGTTTCCGACCCATTTCAAGGCAATTTAATAGCACTTATCCAAGTTTATTGTGTTGCTGACATAGAATGCTCAGGAAATTAGTGTCCAAATATGATAGGCTTATTACACTTTCCAGATTTAAGTCCAAGAAGCAATTGAAGTATAGCCAAGTGATGGGGCAGGCGGTTACAAGATTTGATTACGGAAGCCTGGAGGTCCCTGGGGCCTATGCCCATATCGGGTTATGACTCCAGGTTGAAATTGCTGTTACTCAGTGATGAGCTTCATTGTCTGTAAAGAATTAAGGTTTTCATGTATCTTTCCTCAGCTTCATTTGATTATATTTGTTGATAGGCCTAAGTTGAGATTTCTTTAAAACATATATAGGTTACTTTTTCAATATGGATTTTCAGTTGCTTTCCCCAAAGATATGTTGGCATGGTTGAATTTGGCTAAAAAAACACTTCAATCAATCAATCAAAGGCATATGAAAAACTAAGACAATATACAGAGAGAGAACCCTTTAGTCTGGTAACAATGTATAATAATACCTGTTATGGTGTACACAGATGGTTAAGTTTTGCATGCAAAATGGTGTAAGCTATATTAATGGCTTTCTGTGGCATGTCTACTAAATATTGAAATAAACACCATACACTACAATTGGCATTAACTCAGCATTTCTTAATAACTACTCATCCAAGTGAGTTTAAATTTTAGTGCCTTATCCAAAAGGTTATTGTGCACCAAATGTCATAGTCAGTGTGTGGTTTAGTGTATATCATGGAATATTTTGATCTATTATCATTTTATTAACCAGGATTTTTACTTTCATATTGAAGAGTATTTGCGGGTTTTATGTAATAACTGGAAAAAAAGGTTATTGACGTTTATTATCTTTAACCATATCTCGGTCAAAAAGAAAAGTCTCTAATTGTAGACCACATCACTAGCTTTTATGTGGGAATAAAATAATAAACTTTAGTGTAAATAACTGTGCAGAACAAATTCTGCTAAGGAGAGTACCTTTTAAGAAGCATGACACATGAAAGGCTTTTTCTTTCCCTGATACTAATTTGCTTAATAATCTGAATGAATACAGACTTTAATTAGATCATGTTTATGTTGCAAGTCAGAGTGTCCCCTCCTGGTCTAATTTCTCGAAGATTAATTGAAGATGAATTTCATATGATTGGAGAAAATCTATTTTCTCAAAGCCAGGACTATAGGCTTATCTCTGAAAGCCTATGAAATGTTCCAAATATTCACTAATATTGATGATGTTGATAAATCTATCTTTTTTAATAGTAATGTCCAACTTGAAACAGCGACATTTGTAAGTAACGTAATGCAAACCAAAGGTGCTGACTGTGTATCTATATTAGCATGGATACAAAGAAACATAGCAAACGGGTGGTCAGGACTTAGTAGAGAAATGGAGGTAACATAGATAGACTTATACACTCTGTACGTCCATGGTAGAGAGAAGGCAGGCATGAGCTATATAATGACCATATGGAATTTGACCCGTCTGGCTTTGAACATCGCTTGATTTTACCCCTATCTGTAATGACTTATAATTTTTCAGGAAAGATTTTAGAAATAACATAGTACATGTTAAATATAAAATGTAATCTGAATGAAGTTGAAGATGAAATACACTGTCTTGTGACTTGTCCAAGCTACTCTTTATTTCGAGAAAATCTAAATACGATAGCAAGGAAATATATTGGTAACTTATTATAGTTACCACTTAACAACATGGGAAAATTTAAAGCCATAATGACATTAAGGAGCCTGAGGTGCTGATAAACCTAGGAAAATTTATTTTACAAGCTGATGTTTAAACAATGCCTTCATCCGTCTCCAAAATTGCCCAGTCATATATATCTTGAAATTTAAAACTGCCTACATGAACTGCCACGATGAAAACTCTTTGTGATTTTGTTTTCTAGAAGTGAAGTCATATAATCTCTGTAAATATATACATATATACATCCTATTAACTAATATATGTAGCTCTATTTTGAAGTAAAATCATTCTGTAAATAGTTATATCATACACATTATACAAGGAATGTATTTTGTTGAAACATGTTAATATGTATTATATATTATTTGTAAAATATAACTGTGTTTATGATACAAGCTGTATGTATGAAAGACTCTGATTGAATTTGATAAGGAATGGATAAACAGCTAAACTAATTTTAACTTCTATGTAAATACTTTAATTCGGTGGCTGGAACCATCTGTAACTATAGTCTTTGTTGTATTCCCTTTTTTTATTATTATTATTTTTTCTGATTTCTTTTTATCTTTTGTACTTGTGACATATATGTCTTTTTTTTCTGACATCTTCCGTCAATAAAAATTATATATATATGTCAAAGCAATATATTACAATTTTGCACTCTGTATGTTGATTAAAAATTAAATTTTTAGCCAAGGATTTGTATACTACCCCAAAGGACAACTTTGCCAAAGCTCTCCCACTTGATTTATCTTTATTTGTGTATAACTTGGCTTAGAATTGTCATATTTCCACGGCAAACCATACTAAAATGATGTTCAACTAGAGAGAAATTACAATGAATTCTAGAGATCATGATAGAGACAGTTGTTTTCATTTGGGTGCATAGGTTCTCAAGTCATGTATCAAAATACTTGGCTATAAAATTAGGTTTTTATGAATAGATTTACATACCGAGTTATTTGAACTGTTAATCGTCCAATAGACCTGAATGGTATATATATGATGGTTATTACTGTAATTATTAATTATAATGTATAAATTATAACATAAACCTAAAATAACGCCCCTCCCCTGTACAAGGTATTCTGTGCTGTCTCCGATAAAGGAAATAACTATTCATCAACCAAGTTTAAAATGCATCTTTTTATAATTTACAGAATAGAGACTCTACAAGTAAAAGGGGTTATTTACAGTTAGACTAATGGAAGAAGAGAGTAAAATGAATGACACAATTAACAACTAAAAGCTCCTCCCTTGGCCTAGTACATTTTAATTTAAAATTCAATTGTCCCAGCAATTAGTTTTAAATTCGTCAACCCCCCCCCCTTGAAAAAATTTCTATCCGCCCCTGCTACTCAGCATGAAAATCTCATAAATACCAGGGTCATTAACATGATCAACACCCATGATGACACTCATGGTAAGGGAACCATGGTCTGGGTGAAAAGGGCAAATTGCCGTATAAAAAAGTAAAACTACTATAGATATTGAACTTTCGAGATTTTTAAAATTATTTTTATGGTGACATTGAAATTATTAGTGTGTGATTGTGAGGGCGATAACATTAGAAAAATCTTTAATAATCAGTGCATATTATCATATTTCTTGTTTATACAAGCATGTATAATGAAGGGGAAAAGTTGAAAATTCATATTTCCCATCTCTTCTACTACTATGCATTAATACATGAAATTTAGCTTTCAAAATATCTAATTAATAGTGCTTTCACTTTGAAGGCTTTAATTTGATATCTATATGATACTTTTTCCAAAAAAATGAAAAATGTAGAAAAAAACTATAATTATGTCGTTTGCTACATTTGAACCGTGGACTGTATGTTTAAAAAGAAATCCATAGATACGATATATCTTCGTTTTTTTTTCAGGCTGTTTATGATATTATAATAATGCATCTGTAAAACAAATGCAAGGTCAAGATTTGAACCCACAACCTCTGATTTGTAGTGTCTAGCCACAATGAGCTATAATTAGCTCAACTACGAACTGCCATCTGCAGGAGACGGACAAGCTTTTCCTACAATTATTTGACCATGCCCTGGCTCGCACAGACTGCTGGGTATCCAAGCAGAGTATCCCGGTGTGTATTTGACCCTGACACCCTGTTCTACAGCATTTTGACCATACTTTGCATCCCCTAGGGGACGCGCTGATACCCCTTGACCCAGTATGTACAGTGCACATTTCGGATTAACGAGGGTCGACTGTACCATTGCAATATTCCAACACTTCCAGTTTTGGACCACCCTAGCGGATACTGACAATAATAACAAAGATTATGCGCAGTTTCTACAATTTTATTTACATAAAAAGAATTTAAAGTATTTATTATTTACAGTAAAGACATTATTTTTATTCATGCGGCCTTTTATGAAAAATAAATCTGTTGTCAGCGTAAGCATACGAATACTCTGCTGTTTGGTGCTGCTCTGTGTCATGGTCTTCATCCCCTCCAATCAGTTCCAAGTACGTGTTTTGGTGTTCCTTACTTTCATTTTCCACAGGAACACCACCACACGCACCTTCTTGTTGGTCATCACTCCTGAAAATCAGAATCAGAAATGTTAACTACACCATCAGAGCTTTGCTAATACAAGAGGTGTCGAGAAAGTCTGACCTTTTTTATTCATATAGACTATTATAATTGACAGGGACAGATGATTTTTGCAGGAAATTCATGTGATATATATTATATATACAAATAATCTGCTCATTTGGATAAAGTAAAGCCTATTTTCTGTAGCCATGGAAAGAGTCTTTGAGGTCATTGTATTACCCGAAAATGCTTTGTTCAATATTTTTTACAATGCAGTAATCTTGTATCACTTGAATTATGGAATTCTAGTGTGGGGACATCAGTCTAGTAGGCCACTTACACTACAAGAAAATAAAAGCTATAGGATGTGTAAGTAAAGTCAACTACCATGCTCATACAAGCCCATTATTCAAAAGGCCAGCTACCCTTACAACACTTAGGTACTAAAGGTACACATCAATTTTATACCAATTTTGACAGATTTAATTTTGTAAATTGTGCCTGAAGAAATCATCATCAATCCATCCTTTAACACTATGCAGCCATATATTATAATAAGTAAATAAACAATATGAAAGTTCCCAGCTAACTGCAACTCTGGATTTTGAATTTGTTTACCAATAGACCACAATATGTGCTCACAAGCCTAAAAGTATCAAGTATTTTGACTTTAAACACTTGAGCTACACAGAGGTGTGTTCTGTCCCCCATTCTGTTTGTGCTCTAAAAGGTTAAGGTGGGGTTTATAGTCTGCTATCAGCCTGTTAAGTGCATGTAGCTCTCAGCCGACTTCACACGGTACCTTCCGTTGACAGGCTCTGTTCTCTCTGGAACTTTCTCAACTCCCCGGGGAGCATACAGCTGTCACATCATGCTGAGCAATCACTGAGCAGTCCTATGCCATTTCAGCCTATAGCCAACCTCCCCATTTACACCTGGGTGGAGTGAAGGACAGGTTGAAGGAGGATCTGCTCATGATGTCCTTATCATGGTCATAAAAATCAGCCATTACTGGAAATGCTTGGGGGATAATCACTCCATATTATTGATTTTAAAAATGGACCTAAGTGATGCCATTGAATTTTGTACAAAATAGAAAACAAGGAAGAGAAATAGATGATATGACCTGGTACTATAATCTACAGTGATTTCCACACATTAAAGGCCAAATGAGGGTGAGAAGTATGAGTCCCTGAAGTAAATGAAAGTTTCAGTAAGCTCTCACAGCTGAGTGTGGAGGCCAAAGGGATTATTTGGACAAATAGTAATAAGTGTCCCAATTCATTTGGTGATAATTTATGATGCATAGGAAAATAATGCAATTTGTATTTCACAAAATGTCCTGCCCCTCATACCCCAAAGACTTGTTTTCATGTCTCGGTGACACTAGCCCCAGCTAGGCCAGTGTTGTATTTTATAAAACCAAAATAAAATAAATAGTGTCTTAATTCTTTCCATGGCTAAACAAAAGGCTTCACAGAACAGGTATTTTGCATATATATTGTTAATGAAATAATTGTCAGAACTTTGTGAAAGCCCCTTGTAAACTAGCTAATTTTTAGGGGCAGTAGTAATTAAGCTAGCCCAACTTCTAGTCCTCAAGAACATGTGTTATAATCAGTTTGTGGCCTTCAGGTCACTTATACTAATACAGTGGACCCTCGCTAATCTGAACACCTGTGTTCCCAAGTCATTTGTTCGGATTAACGCGGAAGTCAGAATAACTAATTTTACGGCACCCCTAGCAGCCATTTTCAGAACTAAAGACCGTGGCGACCCCTAGAGTTTCCTAACTGTGGCTGCCATGTGGTCAGGAGTCCTATCTGTCTATCTAATATAGTAGTATATAAATGTATCTTTCTTTTAGTATTTTTTCTATTTATGCTTTTATTAGTGTTCTTTAACAATTAATATATTTTAATTGATGTAAATAATACTTACTTACACTACATATCAAGAAAGGATCAAGATATTAAATATTATGTAAATATAAGATCATAATATATTATTGGGCCTAGTAGCTAATAGTGATAAGATCTTGAAAATAAACTTATAATTTTGTAAAGACCAAGCTGCAGTTGATATGCCTATCTAGATATTAAATAGCAATTATTAATTGCAATATTCAGGGCTAATTAAAGGTTCACTGGTGAATGAAACGAGGGAAAGTCCCATGTATAGAACAATGGTTCATTAATTGCTAATCAAACAAATTTAAAACAAAACAATGAGTGGGATGTAGACTGAATGTCACCCCTGGATTAAACACATACAGACAATGATGCAGGTCAATTGCTCTATAGCTACCGAAAGCTTGGATTAAGGAATTGCTTAAGCATAGGAAAGTACAATTTGTTGCCCAAAATGTATCAGGAAATGCTTTATAATTGATTAGTGAATTGCTTAAGCATAGGACAGTACAATTTGTTGCCCAAAATGTATCAGGAAATGCTTTACACTTTTTTCCTGACCATATTTTTCATAAAAAGCATAGTGCAGTACAGACTTGTCCAAAAAAGAAAATTAATCCCAAGTCTCCAAGCATTACTCAATAGCAAATAGCCGACTATTTTCCACCTTTCAATAGCAACTTCTGTTAGTTAAAGCTTCTGGCAAAACGTCGACCCAAGTAAACATACAAACTAATTTCATCCTTTTTTGGGGGGGTATTATCCAAAAGCAACCACAAAAGATAGAGGCAGATGTAATGATGACATGACAAGGCTGGGAATCCACACCATGTTACACATTTACCCCATGGGTGGGATCTTTTACTTGCCTCAGCAGTCAGCATAGACAACTAGTACAAGGCCCTTCCAATTTAATTTAAATTTAACATAGACACCCTGTACTACAAACCAAATTTAAGATGGGATCACCCAAACATAAGTTATAGCATTTACCTCATCGCAGGGTAATTACCCCATTGCAATTATGAAATTTGATGGCAACAAACTGAAGAGAATACAAACCAAATTTGGTGAAGATCCAATCACCCAAACAGATGTTATAGCATTTTACCCCATTATTTGGTAATTACCCCAAGGCAACCCACTCCAGCAAAGGCTCCAGTAAATAAGTCGAGATTGGGCTCCAAACTCGCCAATCAGCAGAGAGCCAAACGTTATATTTAAATTAGTTGACCCTGTTGTGACATGACCTGACCAACCCTGGCCAATGAGATCACTCAAAAGGGTAAACATCCGTTGCAGTGGGTACAACCACCATGAACCACGGGGGTTTCGTTTACTCTGGAAGTTGTGTTAATACATTACTTGAAGCAATGAAAACTGATTCTGAACAAGGTAAACTGTTTTAACACTCCATACGAGTGGATATATTGTTTTGTTGGTTTGACAGCTCTGACCACGTGAGCCACATGAATAAATTATGATAATACCTCAACTTTGCGAGATTTGCCTGGGGTACATTTCCTCGGTGAGGCAACCATGATAGTGTTACAACATGATGGTAACACCCTGTAGAGTATACAGAACACAAAAGTCTGTGAGACACCACCATTGCAAACATATGAAGGTGATGACATTTCAACACGAATGGTATAATTATTCTCAGTTAATAGAAGTCAGTTAGTGCTAAGATATAGATGTTTTCAACAGTGAATCTGAATAATATGCTATAATTTTACAAATTGCGACAACAACCAAGCCAGGGAATGTCAAATACGGGCACATGGAGTCTAGAGCCCATGATATTTTCTAATATTCAATTATAATTCATGCCATATTACCTGGCCACATCGTCATAATGTTCATCTGCTGTTTCACCGTTCACACCCCGTGCCTCTGCTGAAGTCCCTCTCCTTAGATCATCACTTCTGAAAGTCATACAGGAAAAGCTTACTAGAGTCTGTAAAAGCTTACTAGAGTCTGTAAAAGCTTACTAGAGTCTATAAAAGCTTACTGTAGCCTATTAATCTAGTTCTGCTTTGCAAGGGTTAGCCAATGAAGCTAGTATTGCTCTCAAATCCACTGTTATCTCAAGATCCTTACCTGGCCACGTCATCATAAGCCTCTTCCACTGACTCTTCCTGTCCACCACTTGCTTCACATTTTCCTTCTGACTGCTCCTTTGCCTCTGTGTTCTTTACATTGTGTCTTCTGAAGACAGATTATTACAACTGTCATTCATTTCAATTGATTACCATGACATAAATGTTTCAACTGAATATGCATATACCTGCTACATTATTGAAAAGAAAAATTCAGTTTTCTTTGCTTTATTTATTTTGTTAGAAATACTTTTGCAATAATAAATTATGTAAACCAGACAGCTTTATAGAATAGTTTCGTGCATCTAAGATATGACTTGTGTGCATTTAGTGGGCTCATAAATACTTTAATCAAGAACTATGCAATATGTGAGAGACCATCTCCTATAAAAGAAGAAAGAAGTACCTGGCTTGCAAGTATCCATCATCATCCTTATTATCTTCATCCGAGCCATTTCTCCGTGAAGCTCCTTCCTGTGACCTTAAGTCCTCCATTGGAACAGCAACATTTCTTTAAAAATAAGATAAATAATCTTTCAATCAATATAAAATTACAATAACCTGAACTTTGGTTGAAAAATTACGAATTAACGCGATAACATATTTCATTTCTAAATGTTTCGCTATATTGTTTCACTAAAAGATTTTTACCTGGCATGTTGCTCTGGTTGTTGTATTGCATTTGGGTCAATGTAATTATAGATATGGTATTCATCAATGTCATCATGAGCTTCTTCATTGGGTGGCTTCCTTCCACACTTGCACTTCCCTCGGCTGAGTGGTGATTGCAATATAAACAATAATTTTCATCATCATCAATTAAATTTGTCATTCATCGCATTGCATCAACGTTAATTATTCTTTAACCTTTTATTATCTAGGGCAAATTGAAACAGAATAGAAAAACTTTTCCGTTAAATAGGCAACTGTAACTCATATCAAATTTTGAGGGTTTTAAAGCTGTACAGCCATTTTTTTCTACTCACCAGAAGAAAATGACAAACACAATGATCAAGACAGCCAGCGAAGCACCAACGGATATCACAATTGTTGTTATAGGCAGACCTGAAATTGCTGTATTACCTGAACAAAAATAAGAGATAGCTAGTTGAAAAGATCAACAAAATCAGATGACAGTATGGACAGAAATATCTGAGAGAAAAAAATATTTCTACTAACAATGGAGTTAACAATTAAAATAGACAGCAAATTTTTGTTGACCAACTTTTATATAAATATAAACGCTTTTCAAAGGTTTAGCAAATACATCAGTCATACATGTGAAATAATTTGTTTATAACTTCAAAGATTGCACAAGGGTTTACATTCAAAATAGTTTTAAGAAGCCAATGACATAACTACTGAAAAAAAACATTTCAAGTTGTTAAGGTCAGTAGTATAAAGAAATACTTATTGCATGAAAAGCCTCCAAGTCAAGGTCATATAGCCACAGTGGGATGCAGCAAGTAAGCTTACAGCTTTATATTAATAAATTGCACAGCGCCAAACAACTGCTGATACCAAATATTGGTTTGTGACCTCGATGTGCTCCTTGTTTTAAATAATGCAAACAAAATAACAAACATTGCCGTTCATATGAAAATCTTGATAAAGCTTACTTATACATTGTGGAGTAGACAGACTCCAGCTTCCATCAGACTGGCACACCCTAATGTTTGAGCCAACAAGATCATAACCATGTTGGCACACATATACGGCTTTTTCTCCAACATATCTACCAGCTGAGTGAGTAACATTCGCATTGGCTGGAACGTCTGGCAATGGACATTCAATTTCTAAAACAGAGAACATATGAAAAAGTAAGATATATTGCACAGACACAAAATAATTAAAAAGGAAACATATCCTTCGCATGGTTCTTCAAAATAAAAAAGTCTTTCCCGTCTTTTTTATTGTGACCATAGTAACTGCAGTAGTAGTAGTTGTTGTGTGGTAGTAATAGGTTGACATTTTTACCATCATGGTATCATTAACTTACTGAGTCAAGTATATAATAGATACAGATGTTCAGGGGATGTTGGTTGTGGTTATCTAGGTCTTCAGGAACTTACCTAAGCAAGTGGGAGCAGTTCCCGACCAGTTCCCATCTGCTTCACACTGCCTCACTGCTGTTCCATTGAGTTGTAACCCACGGCCACAAGTGACTTCCACTGTGCTTTTGTACACATATGCAGTGCCAGATATTAAGCGAAATTTGCCATTGTCTACAGCCCTAGGCTGCCCACAGGAAACCGCTGTAAATTGCAAGAAAAAATTTCAGGGTTATAAACATGTGGCCTGACATACGCTTTTCGTCCAAAGAATCTCAGTCTCCATAAACTTACCTTGGCAAGTGGGAGCAGTTCCCGACCAGTTTCCATCTGCATCGCACTGACTCTCTGCTGTTCCATTGAGTTGGAACCCTTGGCCACAAGTGACTTCCACTGTGCTTTTGTACACATAAGCAGTGCCAGATATTAAGCGTACTTTGCCATTGTCTACAGCCCTAGGCTGCCCACAGGAAACCCCTGTAGATTGCCAAAAAAAATGTCAAGGTAATAAACATGTGGCCGTACACATTCTGGTTTGTGACCTTGATGTGCTCTTTGTTTTAATTAATGCAAACAAAATCACAAACATTGCCGTTCATATGAAAATCTTAATAAAACTTACTTATACATTTGGGAGATGGACTCCAGCTCCCATCAGACTGGCACACCCTAATGTTTGAGCCAACAAGATCATAACCATGTTGGCATACATATACGGCTTTTTCTCCAATATATCTCCCAGCTGAGTGCGTAACGTTCGCATTGGCTGGGACGTCTGGCAATGGACATTCAATTTCTAAAAGAGAGAACATATGAAAAAGTAAGATTTATTGCACAGACACAAAATAATTAAAAAGAAAACATATCCTTCGCATCGTTCTTCAAAATAAAAAAGTCTTTCCGACCTGTCTTTTTTATTGTGATCATAGTAGTTGCAGCAGTTGTAGTTGTTGTGGCAGTAATAGGTTGAAATGTTTACCGCCATGGGATCATTAACTTACTGAGTCAAGGATATAATAGATACAGATGTGCAGGGGACGCTGGTTGTAGTTATCTAGGTCTTCAGGAACTTACCTAAGCAAGTGGGAGCAGTTCCCGACCAGTTCCCATCTGCATCGCACTGCCTCACTGCTGTTCCATTGAGTTGGAACCCACGGCCACAAGTGACTTCCACTGTGCTTTTGTACACATAAGCAGTGCCAGATATTAAGCGAAATTTGCCATTGTCTACAGCCCTAGGCTGCCCACAGGGAACTGCAGTAAATTGCAAGAAAAAATAACAAAGTTATAAACATGTGGCCTGACACGTTCATCAATATCTGACTAATTCATTGAATGCCTTGTAATGAACGGTGAGGCATATAGTCTTCACAGGTTTAATCTTATAACAAAAAGTGATACTTGATTACTATTGCTAAAGCAATCAGGACATTGAAATTTATAAAATTGTTAATAGAAAATGGATGTAGAATTATCAACTTACAAGTGTATATTGATAAATCATATAATCAAAATGAAATTAAAATTATATAACCATAATGATATTATTTAAAAGTTCTGATTGCCCTGTTCTTGCTCTTAATTGGAGCTGCATATTTGATCCTGTGCTGGGTATTTCACCTTACTTAGCATCTCGTACTTAATAATAATAATAATAATAATATTATTATTATTTTATTGCCTCAATGAAGAGATGTACATATATAAGAATAGTGGAATGTAAATGTGACAATTAAAGACCAAGATCAAAGAAATACATTAATGCAATCAGGTCAGGGTCAGTGCCAATTATTGCTGGAATAGCACATGGTGACAGCAGGTCGAAATGTCCTGCAGAATAATTTCACCACAAATGCATTGAAAATAAAAGAGATAATCTAAATTATAATGGTGGCTTTTAAAGCAATTTTAATAGTTCTTTGTGAAAATGATTAAAGTCTCTCAAGAGCATCTTGCAACTGTCAGTCAGTCCATCATTTGGCACAGATTTCATTTTCACTCATGGGCTCATCAAATTGTCATCAAATAGCAGTTTGTAAATTGTCATTCCTACCACATTCTTGCTTCACCCTGGATAGAAGAGTGTTGCCTCCAAAGTTAATTTTATGGAGATACAAGTACAATTATTTTACTGATTGAAGCTTCTCCATTTTGTTCAGGACACATTTTCCTATTGGCGGGCAATCATTTATTAGCACGAGTAGAGGAGCGTGATAATACATAGAAAAAACAAATAGTTTCAGACTTTCAAATGGAAACCACCCAGGTTTTGTTAAGGCTGAAATACAATTTCCAAAAAGGTATAACACATGGCTGTATCTCTATTTTTTATCCCTCCCAAGACCGATTGAATGTTAAGTCAATTTTAGAGAATTTTTAGCGTTTGTGCGAAGTCGCAGTTCATCATATTTCCTTTATGTGGAACATAGAAAGTTTCTGGATCAAAAGATAAATATTGCAAAGATTATGTGCGCATGGATTGTTTTATTATTAAGAAAATTATATCTTAACAAATGCAAAATTATTCAGACACCCAGGAATCTCTAGCTTGAGAGCAAATGGTACTTTCTCAGGCTTTTGTAAAAGCTATCCCCCCCCCATCTAGTTCAGTTCTTCATCAATGTTCTTCTCACCTATTATTGCTAAAACTATGAAATAGTTCAAACATGAATCTGTCAGGTAAACCCTTAACTTGAAATAATAGTTTGACAGTGGGCCTGGGCATTTAGGATTAATTCTCCCCACAATAGCCAAGAATTTTTAACTATTTTAATGTATCACTACACAAGCATTGCTTATCAATAAGGGCATTGGTTATTTTTATGAGCACATATCTATTGAGTCAATTGTCATTTTATAGAAATCTGTTTAACTTCTTATGCTGCATGTATTTTATATATATTGCCAGATAAGCCCAGTACTAGCCCTGATGCTTGTCTTCTTTATAGGCCATATCCACTCACATTGCTTATCACACTCACATGTTCAACTATTATACCATGTTATTTCTGATAAATCCCCACATTTCTTGTATACTAGTCCATGAAATGCCCTCCTTTTTAGTTTTTGCCATTACAAGCTTTACTTGGGTAGGGAACACTCCTTCACAACCAAAACAGATTTTGTACATCCTTGCTAAACACTACAGGGCAATTTTTAATATTTACATATTTGCTGGAAATTTTGTGAATTATCCAGGAAAGTCATTTAAGTATTACATCAATGCTACTGGTCAGAAGCTTAGTCAGCTTACATGACCAGCTATCAGAGTCAGATTTAATGATGGGATGATATGGTTTGAGGCCATACCATTTTACACATTCACCTCAGGGATGGGTCTTCAACTTAAATAAGCCACTATAGTTAACGTCTCGCGATACTGACATCCTGCTATCAAGCTCATGAAGAGTGCCTGTGCCAGGGATCAAACCTGGGACCTTCAGAGTAGTTGGTTAGTGTTCTAACAGGCTAATACCTTAACCACTAGGCTACCTAACAAACAAAATTGAATTCATTCAATTTAAAATAATATTCATAGCACCATCCGAGACTACAGTGGTTTAATTGTCAATTCTCCATGGATTCAATTGCTAATGGACTGTTCCATTATTTCGTAGACCCCCTAAATTTGTATTCATTATCAAAGACATTGCATCAAAATCGCTGACCTTTTAAGTTGCGGAAATCGCTAAATTTCTTCGTAAATGACCAAATATTCAATGAGGCTTGAGAGGGATCAAAAATAAAGGTACATCATTAGAAAGGGTTTTTGAACAAAGTTAGGATAGTTTCCCATTTAAATTCTGACATTCATGATTAACACCCCCCTCTAATATGAGGGAATCGGTTGCAAAGCGCTATTCCACAAACTTGTGACTTGTTGAGTAACACCATATTCAGTCATTCCAGCAAACTGGAGGCCATACAATGAACACTTCCAATCCGTTTATATATCTGCTAGGGGAATTTCTAAACACAGCACCTAGGTGATCGATTTCATTTCTGGAGCATTTGCTGGAGCCATTTATTGTCTATTTAGGAAGGCGTGAAAAATGACCCCTCCAAATATGCTGCTGGTAGGTTTATCAGAATCAAAGAGAGGTTATGGTTGGTTACATATTCGTTGGCACAGTCAATACGTTTTTGCCGTCGAGTGGTTGTTAGACTTGTTAAAAGGTCATCATCATAACACTATTAACAGATAACATTATAGGCGGCATGATGTACTAAAAACCATTTGAAGCCTCTACTTCTGCATTTGGGAGGCCACTGCCCTGGACATGAACTTTCCGAACCTGCTTAGCAGTATTGAACTACTACAAATGCTTATTGCAAGCTGTCATAATTAATCTCAAATCAAGCATTACCATTCAACTGCATTATGGCAAAATGAAGTTGAGCACCACAAAGGCACTGGTCAGTGGGAATATCTTTACAAACTTTCAATATTTAAGCTAAACGTTAAGATAGAATAATGAAGCATTTAAAGCTACCACAGGATTCACAACAAAAACCTATTTATTGACCAAACGTATTTGTTCATGCTATAATATTTTTATATCAAACAGTATCTGAAAAAAACAAAAAACAAAACAAACAAAAAACAAAACAAACAAAAAACTGCCATTTGAGTTGCTTAACAACTAACTATATAACTGTAAGATCTATATTTTCTAAAAGTTCATAACTCAGACTACAGCAGTTGCTGGTTCAGCTCAATATATTTACTATTTAGTTATCTTGCTGACAGGTTTTTACAGTGTTGTGCCATTCGTGGTTTACCTTTCAATCAAATTGAATATTCAAATTATTTTCTTGAAACTATAACTTAGTTTTGGTCTGCAAATATTGATACACCACTCAATCATTTAAAGGCCAGGGGTCTAGGGGTAGCGCTTACCCCTGGGTCGGCAATTAGCCCCATATACCATATAAGGTAATTGGGGTTCTAGAAGCAGCTGAATACCCCTTTATTCATTGGGTAATAAGAAGTGGTCATTGCGTCAGACTGACCAATGACAACAGGGGCAGAGCACCCTTGATGGCTGTTGCTTTGCAATGGAAACTAAGATGCTATCACACCTCTCAATTCATGGATATGATTTCCTTTTTTTAAGAAATAAAGAACCTTTATCATAAATAAGCATAAAACAAATGATAGATAAAATTAAATATATCAGAAATCGATCTGTCTATCTATCTGTCTATCTATCTATCTGTCTATCTATCTATCTATCTACCTATCTATCTATCTAAATATCTATCTATCTATCTATCTAAATATCTATCTATCTACCTATCTACCTATATATCTATCTATCTACCTATCTATCTACCTATCTAGCTATCTATCTACCTATCTACCTACCTATCTACCTATCTATCTATCTATCTACCTATCTATCTATCTATCTACCTATCTATCTATCTACCTATCTATCTATCTATCTATCTACCTATCTATCTATCTAACTATCTAACCTTGGATAAACTAGTTCATCCAAGATCTATCTAACTATCTAACTATCTAACTAACTATCTCTCTGTCTATCTATCAATATATCTATCTATCTATCTATCTATCTATCTACCTATCTACCTATATATCTATCTATCTACCTATCTATATACCTATCTACCTATCTACCTATCTACCTAACTAACTAACTAACTAACTAACTAACTATCTCTCTATCTCTCTATCTCTCTTTCTATCTATCTATCTATCTATCCATCTATCCATCTATCTATCATTTACCTCATTGTAACAACTATCTATATCTGTAAGTCAATTGAAGAATTTTACTTCTATCTATCTAAAAAGCATCGAAATATTTACTATTAGCAGCAATTAATGTGATATGAAAGTTTGGCAGTTGGGAATTTACCAAATATAAATCATTTAACCCTGTGATATAAATTAATGGTGTCAACTTCAAACATATAAGTCACATGGTCATATCACAAAGGTGTGACATAATGCCACATGAGAAGGAAGTGCAACCAACATCTGATTGGGGGTGCTTTTGTTTACCTCCTAGCACCCCCCCCCCCCTCTAACCCTCTTTTTGCAAAAGCAGCATTCTAGAGTAGATATCAGTGAGTGAAGCATCATATGCATGTAAACACTCATGAATCACAGTCATTAAACAGGAATAGCAATGTAATTGTGGGAACCTATCAGTTAAATTATAAATGGATTATACATGGATGACTTTGCTTTGAAATTATTTATGATATGACACTGAAATGATTCATTCCAACATGTACCACTTGGAATTGAGACTGGCACTCAAATTATTTTGAGGATACATTCGAATGCCTGACACTAGCTTGAGGTGGGTTTTTTGCTTTTTTTCTTATCCCACAACATTATATCCTATAGACCTGTATTACTATCAGACAAACACATGTTTGGTACATATAAGCAAACCACGTGGCTGCTTTGTGTTTGCAAACAAGCAAGGCATCTCAGAGGGTGCAGTGACCATCAGCCAATCACATCCAAGGCCAGTCTATCAAACACATTTGACCACTTAGAGCACTATTTCTCGTAATAATGTCGAAAATATAAGTTTCTGAGATTGTCAAATTTTCACTTTCAATAAAATTGGTCCCCCGAAACGAAATATGCAATGGTATGCACGCTTATCCTGTGTTTATTTAGATATTCAACAGTTTTAATGAAGACAAATCTATTGTTCAGCTGTGCAATCTAAATCCTGATCGCTATAGCATTTCAATAACTTCACATGCTAGGACAAATCATTACATGTGGCCACTATATAGAAATTAGTTTTACCAAGAACTGTTGCAAAACACAAACTGATATCACTCATTCATTCCTTGTGATTCAAGAAGCCTACCAGAATGTATTGATGAATGGAAACACCTTCCTAGCTTGTAATAAAAAGGGCAACATTTCTCAAATGCCGACTTGCGATGTCACAGATTATGCTATTTCATGGATAAACGAATCACTTCAACTTCATAAACCCACCAAAGAATATAACCTCTATGTTATGTCATTGTGATCTTTGCTGTGTCAAAAAACGACTCACATTGAGAGCAAAACGCAGGATAGTTACTCTCTTAACTCTATTGAAAAAAATTCATAGAATAGCCACAGACAAAGGTAAAATGCATTCAGATATTTGAATATTTCCACTGTACAACACAAGATGCCTGAACTTAGTCAAGTAAAAGCTTATCAAAATGTACCATGCTCAATCAAATTCCTACCATTACAAACAGGCGCTTGTGTTGTCCAGCCACACCCGTTGCAGTTGTTCACTGTTGATCCCTTGATGAACCACAAGGTATACATGTGTTATCATAAATGACAGTTCCCAGATTATAAGATACTAACATAAGAGTTTGACTCACCACCAGAGTGTATCCATTGTCACAAGTGTATTGGACGCTCTCCCCACATGCGACTGCGGAACCACTGGGGGACACAGCTCCATGCGATGGACTTGATGGCCTGGAGCACGGTGTATCTGACAAAATACGATATATTGTGTAAAGTTAATAAATCTTCAATATGAACCAATGAGTAAGAGTCTAGCATTATAAAAGCTGCAAAGCAACTGCAAAGGCTAATGATAAAATAGTTGTTTTAGGAGCATGGTCAAGTGGTAACATAAGCATGAAGCTGACATACATGATATCTGAAATGCTCTTTAATGCTTGACAAGGCCCTGGGCATTTCTTAAATTGCTGGATCAACAATTGAACCATGATAAAAAAAATCTATGTGAAATATCAATTATACAGAGAGACTAAATTAAACTGTAGTCATTTAAACTCAGATAGTTGGGAAAAATTGAGACCAAGATTTGGCAATCGACATACAAGATTTTCATTTATAGAAACATGTCCATCATCAGTCATGTGAAATTGCCGATGGCTTCAATAAATGTCAACACATGAGGGATGCTGAGTTTTAAATTCGAAAGAGTAGGCCTAATTTTTGTCTGTGTCAGTCTTTACTGTATGATGAGGCTTACATTACATACACATCAGAAACCATATACTTACTCGTTTGACAGTCCGGACAAGCACACTCCCGACCTCCAGGAACAGGCAGACAGAAATGACTGCAGTTGCCATTGTTGACGGAACAGGCATTGCTCCCTGCAACATATTTAAATGGCATCTTAAACACTGATGGCTAACAAAGCTGCAGCAACAGTCAGACCCAAAGGTTTACATGCATTTGAGCAGAATACGGACACTTCAATTTATATGCCTTTGTTTTGAAATAAATAATCACAATCAAATTTCATTTATGGCCCAGTGCAAAAATAATGAAGCCTTAAGCCGGTGGGTGTAATATGCGTTTGCGTACCCCGTGAGATCGTGTTCCCCCTCACTAGTGCGCATGCGCGTATCTCATTATAGGACAGCCAAGCAGGCCGCCGTGAGGGAGTTAGCCCCACAACCAAAGCGGCGTCAAAAGAGAGAGCTGGTAGGCCTACTCGTACATATTTCCTATTTCTTCTGGATATCTGATATATCTAGATTCATTTATAATTTTTTAGAACGAAAGAAAGAAAGAGAAAAAATAAATAAAGAAGACAAAATATTGATGTATATAGATAGATAGATTGATTGATTGATTGATTGATTGATAGATAGATTGATAGGTAGATAGATAGATAGTTGATAGATAAATAGATAGATAGATAGATAGATAGATCTATATTAGAAATTGTTGGAATACTAAATCAAATAAAAGCGTATAGTGATAGCACATGCATGGCATAATAAGGTAAATATTGTGCATTCAGGGCTATCTCTATCAGGGCTTTATCTTCACTTATGTTTTTATTCACTTTTGTTTTTATCTGTTATGTTTTTTAAGTTTTATAACATTTACAATATATTTTGATCACCAATATTTTTGTACTATACACCATGAATTGTATCTTACTATGCATGTGTGTGAATAAACATATTTAAAAAAATATATATATTCCAAATTTTTAGGGGCGATGTTCTGAAATTTGTTAGGTCACTATAATAAAATGTGTGTCATGTTTGGTATTATTTTGCATGTATTTTTCTTGATTAACACACTTCTGATGTCCAATAACCAAAAAATTCAAGTCTTACTAATTGAGATACTGAAATGACTGCCTTAATAGCCATCCATCTAGTCTTAATTACTACCGGGCAACCCAGTCTGCACATTACGCAACTGCCTGTTATGCTTGGCTGATCACACTAGCCCAGAGTTTATTGGAGGAGATTTAATTCCTGTGGCTTGTTTACTGATAGATAGCTAGATAGATAGATTGATAGCTAGAGGGATAGATAGACAGATAGATAGATACATACATACCTACATACATAGACTGCAGCCGTAAGATAAGATTATTTATTCTCATTAAAATTGTGAATATCCGCGATTAATTGAACTGGGATACTAGAATCAACAGTGGTGAGGCTATTGTTAAAAAAGTTCAGTTCAACTTCAATATGCTGAACAGACGCACACTTTTACCTTTTTCTGCGCCTAGCCTAGATGATGAATGATAGAATAGTATGAATAGGCCTAGTATTGGACAGTATAAATATAAATAATCATAATTATATCTTAGACTAAATAATTGCATCAGTATTTTTTTTAAGTCTCATTCATATCTGAGTTGTCTGGAGACTAATGAGTGATACATGTTTATAACATACCATCTTCTATATTTCAATATTTGAAATATTGTGTATGCATGTAGGCCTACACTGGCTGGATTTTATACATGTATTATTAAAAATGCTTAGAAAAATTACACTTCTGATGATCACTTTAGTAAACTTCTAGGTTGAAATTGTTGATAGGTAGATATGTGGAACTGCTGAACATAGATAGATGTATAGATAGATAGATAGATAGATAGGTAGATAGGTAGGTAGGTAGGTAGGTAGGTAGGTAGATATGTGGAACTGCTGAACATAGATAGATAGATAGATAGATAGATAGATAGATAGATAGGTAGGTAGGTAGATAGATAGATAGATAGATAGATAGATAGGTAGGTAGATAGTTAGATAGGTAGATAGTTAGATAGATAGATAGATAGGTAGGTAGATAGTTAGATAGGTAGATAGTTAGATAGGTAGATAGATAGGTAGGTAGATAGTTAGATAGGTAGATAGGTAGATAGATATGTGGAACTGCTGAAGCCTGAACATAGATAAATAGATAGATGCATAGATGGATAGAAAAAAAAGATCAATTAAAATATAATGAAAGTAGTTAATTTTTTATAGTTTCTTCAAACTGGTCAAATTAAAGTTTTGAAAGTTAAAATATAGTTTTAGGCATTTTAAATGCTAAATGTCCTATAATATTAGAGATGTAGAGGTAAGGGAAATATACATTTTCCATTTTCCCCTCATATGCCTTTTATTTTATCAATTCACTTTCACGAATTTGCATATATGAATCCATATCATGTTTTCTTAGTTTTCTATCATAATTTCAATATCTAAAACTATATTCTTTGTTAAATACCGAGGAGCCGGTCCATGAATACATTTGAATATGAGTAAGGTTTGGAAATAGAAAAACCGTTGTCGTATATAAACACCTCTATGCTGCATAATCAAAAGTATTTTCTATTATTCTATTATTATAGCACACAGTCATTTTGCAGTCTTGGCATTTTATTGATATTTGTGTGGCTAGTACAACCCCTAATATAAGCGGCCACCCCATTGCGAGTCCTTCACAGCAGCTCAGTAAATTGTAATGCACAGACAAAAAGAAAGAAAAAAGAAATAATTAAGAAAAGAAAAGCACACAACACACCAATGGAAGATTTCTTATCACTTAATACCTAAATTGTAGTTTTTCTTAATGCTAAAGCTGGTTTTTCGCATGTGTGGGCCCTAGATAGCTTGGCAAATGCCTCAAGAGACATTAATATAAGTCCGCTTCCTTTTCTAAAAAGCTGTGCCTAAATGTGTTTTATCAGTATATGAAATGAATCGGCTCATTGGTCCGGCTAATGGGCCCTAGGTATTGTGTGAAATTAGGAATAACCTTAGGCAATTATGATAACATACAATCTACTATCTTGCAATGGGGAAAATTTCAAAATGTCAATTTTATATACTGAATAACAGGGGGGCTAATTGATGTGCTAATAGGCCTATGATATGAATATTCAAGTGTGGACCCCAAACAATTTTGAAAGGGGTCTGCTCATAAAACAAAGCACAAATGAACAAACAGGAGTATGAGTGCTCTATCAAAATGAGTTTAATTTGCAATAATAAGCTATTCCAAAATGTTGTACTGTATCTAAGTAATTACAAGCATATGAAATATGTTGTTCATATAAGAATAATTATTACCTGACATAATTTGGATCTTGACCTCAAATGCACTGAGTTCAACAACCCACGTGGTGCATGAAAAGCTAGCGATGTCAATCAAACTTAGACTCCGCCCCCTGCAGTGACCTGGGCTGACGTAACAGCCTTGAAATGATTGCGCAATTGTAACAACTGTTAACTGAATAGCCTATCAAGTGTAATTGTTTACCTAGCCTCTAATAATGCAAACCTTGCCTAGACCTATTAAAGCATGTAAAACATGTCGATGATTGACAGCTCATTTTTGTTTGGGTTCAATGAACTTTTGACAGTTGTCTAAACAAACACACACGCTTGTTTATAAGCCTTATATTTTACATACATTTGAAAAAAAAAGGACAAAAAAAAAACCAAAATAGATTAACATGTATTTTGAATCCAATAATTCAACAAATATTAAGAAGAAAAAAAATTGATAGATAGTTAGAAAGATAGATAGATAGATAGATAGATAGATAGATAGATAGACAGATAGATAGATAGATAAACACTGACACTGTTGAAAAGTTGACAACTTGTCACTGCATAGATTGTAATTTAGCTGTTGTCAGTTTACCCACACAAATTGCTAGTATGTATGATCAAAGGGCCCAAAGGGGTGCTGCTGCAGTTCTTATTAATCAACAGAGTGACTTGCTATGAGATTAAACATGCAAAAACCGGCGGGGAAAATTGCGTAATGTGAGGCCGGCCTAAACAAGCGTGACATGTCCCAAGCCTTAAATTTTGCCATTTTTTCGTCAGTTAAACAATAACAAAAAATCTCAACCTCCTAAATAACTTCAAATTCTGGTATTAACATCATTGTAAGTCTCATAATTTCATTATTTCTTTTGTTTGGCATTTGATGATGCTCACGAATATGTTTTCTTGTAAAATTCAACAATATTTTGATGTCCCCGTTTTAGAAGGTCGAATTCATTACATTGTTCTATTTAACTTCATCTAGGCCTGTAACATTTCGATGGTTCAGTCATTGAAGTTTATAGGCTGGGGCGGGGAATTTATAGAACATTTTCTCATCTGCTTGGGCTGAGCTATCAAAAATAGTCTGAAATAATATTAAGGACTTATAAATTATATACGGTGTCATGAGTTAATGCTATTATCTTTTTCCTAAGTATTAAATGAAACCAGCTTCAAAATGCCACAATAGAAATGGTAAAAATGCGATTTTTCTCTGAGAATGCTCAAAAGTTCAAAACATCAGATAAATGTGAATAAAAACTGTAGAATTAGTAGTCAAGCTGTTTTTAACGTGAGAATAAGGGTATCAGGTCAAAACGTCCGAAAAACCGAAACATCCATACCCATAAAGTCCAATTCCCTAAACGTACAAAAAGTGTGCGAAAATAAATTGTTTGCTGTTTTATGTACTTTTACATAATAGTTTGTTAAAAATTGATTTTATTTCTTTTACATACAATTTCTGTCTGTAGTTAAACATGAAATTTGATGAGCAAGAGCGTTTTTTAGTGATTTTAATTAAAGTTAAAGCTGACCGCACCAATCGGACATTTCGGAGGCCGGCAATGAACCTGCCAGCGCCCCCCTCCCCCTGTCCGTCCGCTGTACCCCCGTCGATGAAATGAAAATAATGATTACTTCACTTCTAGTACATTTCTTGACAACTGAGACAGATTCTGAATGCACTAGGCCTCATGTCAGCGCTCTGGCAATTCTTAGCATGCATATGTGCAAGATTTATAAGGGAATTCAATATCTGTAAGATGAAGGACAAATTATCCTAAAAATCACAAGAGAATGCTCATATTTTGTGTTTTCTGTACTCGCTACAAGAGATTAATGAATCAGATGTTAAAAGTGTCTGATGAGAAAATTTTTTCACTAAAATGCAATCAGCCAATTTTCATATAGATTATATTACAACAGTAAGGTGCCTATATTATGCCCGTGTTTATCGTGTCATAATTGTTTTAAAAACCTGCAGTGGGCAAGCCACACATCCAGAGACCTTTATTTTCAATTAAAGAGTTTGTTGAATGTTTTATGAAGTGATCTTAAAGTACTTTTATTTAAGTGGAGCATGGTACTATTTGTTTTATTTTTTTATTGATTTTATTGTCACAAAATAACTTCTTATCTTGAGTTAACTTAACTTAACTTAACTTAAGTTGACTTAAGTTAACTTAACTTAACTTAACTTAACTTAACTTGACTTAAAGTGACTTAAAGTGACATAAAAGGCTCATGACTTTAACTTAAAGTGACTTTTCTAATCAAATTCCAGTTCATGGAAATATTAGATTTGACAATTTCTTTTCTTACTAATCTGAACTGACCGACCTGGTTGCTGGTAAGAGGAGCCAGTTAACACCAAGCCTCTCATGTTGCCGGAACCATTCTGTCCAATGCCCTCAAGGGTTGTTGCCCCAACTGACCTTTTATTCACCCTCAGGATTTGCCTGAATAACACAAACAAGTCCAAGCTCAATTCGCATAGAGAGACATATTGTTGAAAGGCTACATCGTTCATGGTAATTTCCTGTCTATTTACCAGTATTAGAATATCCTCATTAGTATAATTCCACATAGACAGACAAACAGTGCACATGACAGATGGACAAACGGCTCATCACAATACCCCAGGCCGACATAGTTATATATTAAAGACCTCATATCTCCCTCAGTGACGCTTTCATTTGCCATTTTCCAATTAAAACATTGAAAGTTCACCCGAGTTTTGCTAGTTAAATGCGAAACCGATGAATTTTCCTTCACAATTTAAAAGATATATATATATGAGCCATGGTCAGAATTTTCATCAATTATTATACAAAATTAACTTCACCGAATCTTTGCATGGGCTGGAAATGAATCTAGAAATGTTTTAATACATTCTGCATTAATTCTTACTCAATGGGAAGCTGCACAACTGGTCATCAGATGACCTTGTTGATTATGCAATGTGTGCTGCAGTTAATTGAATGTTATATAACTTTCTATTTTTCCTCTTTTTTTCATATACCTTTACAAATAAATATTTAATAACAGCGCTGGACGAAAAAAAACCCCTTAAAAATATCAGAAATTAAAAATAACTGTTGCTAAAAAGAAAAACAATCAGCAGAATGTACAGCAATACTCTTAAAATGTAAATCATTGCGTTTAATTTGATTTTGAAATAATTAGGTGAGCAAAAATTCCAACATGGCCAGTTGATAATTCTACAATGCACGGTAGGTAGAAAATGAATTCTTAAAAAAAAATCAAATTTATATGAAAATATTGGGCTGGCATGTAAAATATTCACTTATATGAGACAATCGAAAACTAAAATTGAAGAAACAAAATGACCTTTTATCATGTTTCGAGGTATACTTTAATTTTAATAACGCTTTTTCTTTTCGAAATTACATGAATTAACAGACATTTATACTAAAGTAAAAATTATAATCAATGATGTACGTAGCGACTTCTTCAGAAATTATTGAAAGCAGGAATATGTGATCCCTTAAATTCTTTTGAATTAAATATCACGTTTACAGTCTTCAAAGATTCCTTTAGAAAATGTTAATATTGATTTTAAGAATGGAGCCACTCGATTTGAACTTGGCATTATTCTTAAACTAGGCTATTAAAATATATATTCCATTTATGTAAAATACTTAATTATAATCCATCTATTATTTGTCTATTCATTTAAAATATTTTTAGAAGGCGACTCGCATAATATCATTCATCGATTATTTGTCTACTTCGTATTTTCTGTTTACATTGCGACACATACGTCATGAATGACATGAAGCTGTCGAATAAAAGATATATATCTATTTATTTGATATACTTTTACCGCATGCATTTTAAATAGTCAGTGGAATGGGCAGAAGGAGGTCTGGTCAGGGCAGAGCATTCCACCCGCATCATCTTCTCTTTCATATTTACATTTGATACCGTGCAGTCAGGTAGAGGTATGCTTCATCCAAAGCAATACCTTTGAAGTTATAACCATAAGAACCAGACACATGGCGGGTGCGGTTCCCTCCGTCCAGGGAGATGGAATCAACGAACTGCAGTCTATGATCACAGAAGAACAGTCGGCCGCCTGTGGAGGGAATAATATCAAAGATCAGAATTGTCAAAAATACCTCTCATTATTTGCGATTAATTAATCAGGTGGTTACATGAAATATTCAATTTGTTTTATTGACCATGGTAATGGAAAAAGTCATAATTAAAGCAAACCAATAAATTACCGGATTAAATTGCAGTGATTAAATCATGATAAGAATTTGTGCATATGTAGAACTAAGTAGAGGGTAAGTGATTGTCACAAAAAAAGAGAAATGCATTCAAAACAACATTACCCGCTATTTACCCTATTTCAAACCAAACATAATTTTGGACTATGGTGTAATAGATAGTGCGTAACGAAAGCACTCCAATTATTATGCCAAAATTCCAGTGTTTTGAAAAACTTAGTGCAATGTTACATTTACAAGCATCCTTAACTACAATACACAGTTCCTAGCAATTAATAGAAGCGTTTTATAGGCAATGTTTGTTTAGAACATTTCCCTAGGCCTTAGTTAGGCATGCATTTTATCGCAATGTGTTATACCTGGGGCGTCCAGTGCTAGGCCTGTTGGCAAATCGAGGTCAGAGGAGACGAGTGTTGTCCGACTCCCTCCTGCCATCGTACTTCTCTCTATTCTACTCTCTATTCTACTCTTACTCCCACCAGCAGACCAGTAGAGCAGACTGAAAGGAAAACACAACGCGTCAACGGGGAGGACAGTTCCGTCTTTCTTGTAATCTCAATGAAATATTTAAAAAAAGTTTGGATTTTTATATCATCAGTTATGTCAAGAATATGAGATTAGAAATATGAAGAATGAAAAATACAGCCATATAAGGAGAAGTGAGACATTAAACATAAATTGAAAGTATAAAACAATTGCGGAAAATGTCAGCAGGAGTGAAGCATTACCATCCTGACAATGCGCATTATCATACATTGGATGAAGATCATACAGTATGACTCATATGGAATTGTCCGTCATCACGGCAAAACACCCCGAAACACGGCACAAGTTATTCACATTAATATGTATAAAAATGTATCCGGTCTTTGACTGTAATGTGCGGCTGGTGTCGGCTTGCAGCGGCTCGTTGCGGGTCCTTGCCCCTTGTCACGGCTTATTATCAGCCACATATGTTTCTTATCTGTGTTACATTTTCATTTTATCACAATCAGATAACTTGAAACGCAGGGGTAAAATGCGTGACTTCACATATTTCAAGGGCTTATTTTACATTGATCAACCCAATACGAACCCATTCTTTTTCTCTCACCTGTCCTTTGAATATGATTGTATTATTACCTTAAAACATATTATCTAATGTCTGATGAGTAGTCACGATAAATTGAGTTATTAACAGTGGTCAGCGCACTGGGCATTATGTTGTTAAATTGAATATATTCTAAAATCAGCGGTAGCTGCTGGGTTTAAAAAAAATAAATATATATAAAAAAAAAATTTGAAAGGTATAGACATGTATGTACACAGTTATAAACAATATAATGTGACATGCAAGAGCATGTAATTTCTTGTTAAAAAGTAATTACATTGTGTTATATTTTGGTTGTTTTAATGCTATCAAGAGGTTAACCTGCAAAAGTTTGCACCCAGCAATGACCAGTCGGAACTAAAAGCCCCTATAGTTCCACTGTCCCCCCCCCCATCCTGCATGGGTCATATAGTGCTCCAGGCCAGATCAAAGAACATTCTTAATTAGTTATTCTGAGTCACCATAGTTATTTTCCAATTTTCTAACTGTACACTAATGACTTACTGTTTGTTGGGTTGCTTTAATTTTCTAGATCGAGAGCATATACATTTTATTGCATAATGTTAAGAAGATCTAGAGATATGATAAATGACAATGCAACGAAAAACATATTGAATTTAAATAGTGCTCATTTTAACCTGCAAACATATTGTGTCCATCTGTATTACTTGCTGTCACATAGCCTAGTATCAAATAACTATATTTTTGACCTTTTTTTAACTAATTTATAGACGAGTCATGATCCCAGAGCCAGGTGACCTTATGGAATTGTGGGTCACTCCCGAATTTTCACATTTTAAAAACAAATTTCATTGCATTCCATAGTACCAAAATAATCCTGAAAAATTAGTTTCACATTCCAGAAATATTGTTTAAAAATGCCAGTACAGATTATTAAACAAGGGCTTTGGTGCAGTCAATGTCATGGCTGACTAACTGACTGAGACTGACTGACTGACACAGATTATTAAATAAGGGCTTTGGTGCAGTCAATGACTGACTGACTGACAGACTGATTGACTGACTGACGTACTGACGTACTGAATGACTGAATGACTGACTGATGGTAGAGGGTGGACCAGTATCAGGGAAGAGGAGGGGGTGTTAAAGAAAGGGTGGCCTGATTAGGAAAAAATATTTCTAGGTCATTTTGCACTCAGCAGTTGTTTGATCAGGTCAGTTTCCTTGTAAATATAACTAGTACACATGGATTTACCATTAGATGGATGCCATGGGGATCATAGTAATCAGCCAGTAAGTCGAGATTCAGAAATGTTTTTTTTTTAGTTGTCTGAAATAGTTTAGTGTGTCATAGGTCACAGCAAGTTGGCTGTTCAACAATAGTTCACTTGAGAAATAATGTAGGTCTCTGAAAGTCGGGGTGATTGATTGATTAATTGTATGCAGGAAACAGGTGTCAAAGATTTTTTTCTATCTATCCATCTATCCGTCCATCTATCTGTACATCTATCCATCCATCTACCTATCCATTTATCCATCTATCTAACTTTATATCTATCAATATATCAATATATCAATATATCAATCAATCAATCTATCAATCTATCAATCTATCTATCTATCTATCTATCAATCTATCTATCTGCTTATCCATCCATCCATCCATCCATCTATCCATCTATCTATCTATAAAATAAATCAAAGTAGCCTTCATAAAGAACCGAATTCAGACAGGTCTGACATTTTGTGGTATTAATTGTGAGGGGATCGTATTAGTTGTTTTGATGGATCTATGTGTTCAGTAGTCTTCATGGAACAGTTGACTTACTTATTATAATTGTGAGCTATTGTGACATGGTGTTAATAGAGAGGTGGTCTTGATAGTGGTTTTATTGGACAGAATTTTATTCAATCTACACACATAGCATGATAGTTTAAAATATCAGTAGCTACTGATCACATTGGAATGAAATTTACATGGTCTTAATCCAGAAGATGAGAGCTATCCAATACAAATAGTGTCACTTCAATCAAAAGAAGATGGAGAAAATTGATTGTTGTGACTCAAAAATAGTAGACAAAGCACCCTTTGATCTTGCTATGAACAGGAGTATCAGTTTCAACCCCCTCTGCGCAATTAAACGCTGATGATATCTTTATACCCCCATGATATCTAACACCTGCTCTTAAAGGGCCCAAGGTTTTGATGGGGTTAAAGTCCCCGCAGGTCGGCAAAAGTCCGAGAAAGGCCCCGTGAAGCAAATAAGCGCAACGGCGATACATGGACAATTCCATATGAGTCATACTGTATATGTGTACATCATATTGTCGGTCTGTCCTTAATCCCTCAAGAACCCAATAACATGTGATATGAATGTATTGTCTGTCAACTTACCCACTATAAGAATCCACAACTACCGCCCAGGGGTATGACACGTCCCTCACCATGGTCCTCCATGACCGCTTGTCAAAGTCGAGGGCCTTGATTGTGCCTCCTTCTTTCCAGTCTGGCACGAAGAGGATTCCCGTGGAGGGCTCCACTGCCAGCCCATATGATTTAATGCCTGCAATGCAGATGGCACATTCCTCAGCAAGAAAGCTAACTCTTGAACATTTTGAAAGCGTATAATATAGTGTTGTTATCAAAGAATCATGGTTAATATGTTGAGCAAATCCATTCAAATTAAAAATTAAAAGCTAAAAAGTATACCAGCCTAGGCCAGCAATTTTTTTTAAACATCTTTTTGCTCAAAAATGAAAAGTTTAAATGACCATTCTGGTTGTGATGATCTCCAAAATTTATTATATTTAGCTTTTAATATTAATTTATCATTGTCAAATTATATGATGAGGATTAGATGAGTGAGATGAAAATCGAAAAAATTATATCAAGAAAAATATTATACTGACGGACTTCCATAAGAAAGATTATAACATAAATATATGTATTAGATATCTACTCTAGTTCATTTCAAAAGAAATTTGAATTTATATGAATACAAATGATTTCATGTACAAAAATTAAAAAGCGCAAAAACATTTCACAATAAGTGCGAGAACCCCAATTAATTCAATAAATGAAACCTTTCCAGAAGATTTTGATGAATTTCCTTACCCGTGCGGTAGAGTGTTGTAGTGGCATTGGGGGACAGTCGCCATATGCCCCTAGCGCTGGCTGTCGATGTGGCATCCGTCCAGAAGACTGTCTGGCGCACAGCGTCGTATGCCACTGCATCTGGCCCAACAAACCTCTCACTTCCCCCAACAGGGACATGGGGCCCCCCTGCGGCCGCCATCCTAAATATGTTATCACGGCCGTCATCAGCCACGTAGAGCTGGGGGGAACTGCTGAGGGCTGCAAATGACAAACACGGACGTTTACAATATGTCTTATTGACAATGTTAAATACTTAACATAGTACTCTTATAATATATATCATCTTTATTTCATACGCAGTGGTACACAGCAAAATTGAACTCGATAGCGATATGTTAAAATGTACATACACACGATTTAAAAAAGATCCAGTTTAGCATTTACAGAAATTTGATATATGAGTTTATGAGTATGAAAATAAATAAATTCACTTGTGGTTTGTATAGATTTTCATATTTTTATATTGTTTCTGTTGTGTCATTTAACGGCAAAAAGCTTTGCAGCTGCATGTGTTGGTTTATTGCATCACTCCCGACCGCAAATAAAATGTTAAATGCAAATATTACATGAATATAATCCAAAATCATCTGTTATTCCAAACCACATAATGAACACTTGTTCTAGTGTATTCATATGGTTGTAACTAGAACATATTCTTAAGATTTCAAATAACTTTATCAACATTAAGATGTTATATGGCAATAAATATTAGAGAAATATAAATCATGAAATAAATAAATTATGAGCTCTAAACTGTTTTCGCCTCATTAATGTAAGCTGCTAAATTGGTTAAGTTATGATAATCATGATTCACAGAATGCCTTTTATATAGCGCTTTATCATTTCTTGGTGCCAAAAACATAAATATTAAAGTTATCACACGTTTATTTTGAGAATACAGGAATTTATTTCACGAAGCCAAAGGCTGAGTTAAATATGACAATTGAGAGGAATGACTTCCTGTATTCTCAATATCAATATGTGATAACGATTTTATCCTCTGTCTCTCTGTGCCATAAAAATGAAATTAATTAATTTGACAGTCAAGTCCCTGAATCCACAGCACTAAAAACGCCGAAAAAAATAAACGATGTGAACAAACTTATTTTTCTCAGCCTATGAGTGTGATACCATTTTGGCAATTTGGAGAATCCCCGTTTCCTTGGCAACATTTTAATACCAAGTTTTCTATTCTACTCCCATTCATTGGAGATATGAGTAAAGACGCAAAGCAATGTCCGATCACTGAGAGACCTTTCAGCAAGCAGCACTGAGGTCGAAAGGGCGTGGCTAAACTGAATGCTTGACCAATCAGCGATCTGCATTTGCCTTTGACAGGGGATAAAGCCAAAAGCATGCATAAATTACATATACAGCTAAATGTCAACAAGGAAGAAGTTATGAGTTCTAACTGTATTCGCCTCATTAAAGCTAATTATGCGCATTACGGTAATTTCCCCGGCTGTTTTGATGAGCAACCAAGCTAAACTTCATGCCTCGGACCATTGAATATAGATTAATCAAAAAACGACATTGGACCTAGAATTTCCGGGTTTATGTACTCTGCCGTGCAAGACTTTGGAAATGCATTTGATTTTGCCAGTAAATATGTCAGCTATATTTCTGCCCAGGATATAAAAGACATAGAGAAATAATTTATGATATTAATATAACATTATGCAACGAGCAATTTGATAGCTATTGTTGAACCCAGGGTTCTTTTTGTGCAGAGTTCTCTTCTAGTCATAAAGTGGTTATTGGAAAAATTTCATTTAATATTATTGGCACTTTTCGGGTTAACACAGCTTTACCTCATGTCCTGAATTCAAGAAAATGCTACTTTTACACTTATTATGATTACATAGTAATATTTGGCTATCCATTTTGGAACTTTCATTTCTGTTTACTCATTGAATAATTTCTTACAATAATTTTTTTAATTCCATGCTCTACTAATTGACTTCTGGATTTAAAAAGTATAAATATTGATGTATTTTTCACCATTTTATCACTCCACTCAAAGTCTCCCTAAGTTTCAGCTGGCTGGTTGATATTTCATGATTTTCTGATGCGATGTTAGCCAGGCTTCATTTCAGCAAATTCAGTGATTATATGGTGTGAAAATGATGAAAATATTCGCTTTGTCATACAACCACTGCAAATGGCATGTAGTCGGGTCTTTAAACTTCACTACTCACTGTAAATTATCGCATCTAAAATATTTGTGCTAATTGCATGCACCATTTATGGCCTGTGCAGAAATGTAGCTGACATATTAACTTGCAAAATCCAATGCGTTTCCAAACTTTTGCACGTGTATAGGCTTCTTCGATTCAATCTGCCATATATACAATTGCAATCAAATGAAGTTAGAGAAACTCAGTAAATTATGAAAAACCATTTGTTTGATATATGATCGAAATATGATGACAATAGATCTTTACATACTCTTGATAAAAACAGCTTTCACATCGTTCAAGTGTAAATCCCATTTCCATGGCAAGCATTAGGACCGGGGAGTTTTTATCCATTTAGTTATTATGAAATACATACATAAATTCAGCAATTTACCAAAGAATTCGCTTATATAACATTTTGCTTTCGATCTGGGTCGATTTTCTCTGAAAATGGCTCTTTTAACATTTTGTAAAAATGCCTTTTGCCCTGTACTATGAACAGTACTGCCCACCTCCCCTTGATCCTTATTAGAATTGCATGCCCTGGAAACTCATGAAAAGCATTACAAGAAGTCACATGACAACTTAGCAGCTCACCTGGGCCAGCCATGGTCAGGAAGAAGGCGATGATGATGAAGAAGTTCATGGTGGACGAGGTCTCTTCACAATGTGCTGGGATGAAGCAATCTGCGTGACGATGTTGTCTGCTGTTGTCTGCAGTGAGGTCTGCGCACTTGTGGGACGAGGATGGCACAAACCAAATATATAAGGAAGAATGTTTTCCCTAATGAGCAACACGGAACTTCGTTTTGTTAATTGATTGATCGATATTTTTATCACAAAGTTCCTGTTTCGGAATACAAAGTACGATTCAACGCAGCCCTGGAGTCAGGACACCCAGATGCGACTTGCAGTGACTTGATCTTTGAATGCAATGCATTGCTTTATTGCTTTAGTGTGCAATAACGAGCTTCTTATTGTTTATTGTAACAAATGTTTGTAAATGTAAGTCTGGTCCACTTCAACCCAATTGGCTTCCTAGTTCAGATGTCCTCATGGGCGCAGATCCTGCTGGGGGAGGAGGGGGGAGGAGGGGGGAGGGGGTGTATCCCCTCTACAAAGCAAGTGGGGTGATGATAATGTAAATATCCCCCCGTGGAAATTTACTGTATAAATGGCATATTTCATTTTAATTCTACGGACATCGGTTCATTCAATTATTAGACAAACATGTAAAATGTTCAATCAGTTAAACATTGATTTAAAGACTTTTCTTACTTTTTTATTTTATTTAATTATTTCCAATTTTTTTTTTGTCGTACAGAAGTTTGTAACTTTGATCACCATGTAATCTGACCATATACGACTTTAATAAATTATACATAAATACATTGTATACTTGAGAATATGGCTGTCAATGGCATCATTGGTCAAAATATCTTGAGGTATTACAGATACATTACAACATTTTAAAAGTGGTGCGGGAATCAGCCTAACAAGCCATCCAAAGCTCTGGGCTCCACTGACTGGTTGTATGCAAAGACGTGTAATATAAGTGACCTATGTTCGTTTAATTTTTCATTTATTTATTTTTGTTAAGTAAATCATTAGAGAAGTTTTTAAATTGTATTGTAAAGCTGAGAACAATTTCTGTCATTGCTCCACATTTTTCATATGAACATCCCTTCATGATTTGGTCCTTGCAGATTTCACACTTCCCCATCCCCCCCCCCCTAGAAAATGAAAAATCTGCGCACATGGATCATGTCCTGGAACGTGGGCCAAGTTCCTGGACACTGCACGAGTTTAATTATGGTTCATGAATTTATCAGATAATGGGAACTTCAATTGCAAAGGGCATGATTATCATCTTTAACAAGTTAATTGGGATGTTGGTTCATCCTGGTTCACTCCAGCACCTTAATTCTCAGTTAATTTTTAACTGTACTCACAATCACACTATCTATCACATGTTTAAAAGGCTGATTAGTGTGAATTAGCTGGCTGTTGTCTGGCATTCGGTCCACCTCATTTAATCCCTATGTCTCTCCCGTTGGTCTTGTGCATTGTGCAGGCAGCTGGGAGGCCCAGTGGTTAAGACATACACTTGTTGGCATATGATCCACTCTGCTGAGGTACTGGGTTCAAATTGACCCATGAAGGCACCCTCTATAGCGGTTTTACTTCTGTAAGAATTATTTCATTTAGCAGGGGGGGGGAGGATCTTTAGCAGGGGGGGGGGATCTTTAGCAGGGGGGGGGGAATCATATTGTCGTTTGTGGAGCAGAACTCCAATACTTTTGCATGTACATTGGTAACACTTTGGTATTTAACAAGTCTTTATGGCCAAATTGTGCCTTTGGATAGTCTCATTGACATGCCTCAGCTATGTTACGCAATATGAGATTGTCATAATATGTCTAAAGTAATGTAGTTGTGCATTTTGGGGTTTTATTATCATAAATGATATGGAATTGTAGTAATGAGGAGAAAATTGATATTTTTCCAAATCAGAGGTCAATAAAGTTTGGAAGTGTGCAGATGCGGATGTGGGGAGCAGTGGGTGTGTGGAGTTACCCTTTCGGAATTGCATGCTCTTCCCAAAAATATTTTCATCGTAAAATTATGTTCACCGATGAAGCCTTAGATGACCTAATCGCATTGAGCCACTTTCAGTAAAATTGACCTATTTTCCACGGTCACGAATCCATTTGTTTTTAAAATCTGAAATTACAATATCCCAATCAATGCTTTCATTTGTAAGGTCATACAGTATATGTGGAGAAACGAGGAGTGGGCTAGGACAGACAAATGAGCAGGAAGAACAGAACAGAGAGACTGATCTCGAAGGAAGTGACAGAAACATGAAAAACCGGGGCAGAAATGATGATGAGATGACAAAGTAAAGATGCTGCTGCACTAGGCAATCCAGATGTTGATGATGATGTTCCTGTTGCTGTGAGGAAAGCGTCTAATGTCAGAAGGGTAGAAATATGATTTGCTACAAAAGATTTTTAACTTTTTGTATTGATATTGGTTTAGTCTCCATTTATTTACAATTTTATTGGAATATTGTTTTGGGCTCTTTATGTTGAAATGATGTCTTTTCGTGTGAGAAATTTGTCAGATTTTCATTTAGTTTATATGTATTTAGGTGGAATATAGGTCCATCATCTAAGATCTAGTTTGATTGGGGCGATCATAAGTGAAGGCTAACAATAGCTAACGTTTTCACTGGGCATATTTAATCACATAACAAATGGATGAATATCGGCATCATTAAACTTCCTGCAGCTTTGCAAAACACGTTTGCAGACAGTGTTTGAATTATCCCTCAATAAGGAAATCCTGGTTTCGTCGTAATGTCCTAGTGCAACATTATTTTGTGATACAGCACGTGTCGTTTTAGTCTATAGAAAAATAGGAACTTCCTGGCTGACAGAATTATCAGATGATTGGAAGGATGGTTTACCGATAATTGCATAGGGGATCCTGTATGAAGCCAAATGCCTTGATAACTGGTGATATACTAATTAACAATGTGATCTTTTATCTTGGTGCTCTTATTTACCAATTAAACACAGATATTATGGATCCTGGATAGTTCCATTCACATCCAAACAGAGATTAACCAATTTCATAGTGTGAACTGAAACGATTGCCACTTGGCCAACATAGCCCGTTACCCAAAGTCTTACTTTATTTTTGAAAAAGTAAGGCCGGTATTAAGTCTTACCTTTGTCCACTAAGTCTTACTTTGTCTTATTTTGAATATACTTGGATATTAACGTCCACATAAATGAATATAAATTATGAACTTTCCTTAGATACACAATAAACTGCTTTGATTTTATTGCCTTATAGCCAATATCTTGGTGTTTTTGTTTTTTTTTGGATGATCAAATTAAAAATATTGGTGTAAATTACTATATTAGTGGTGGTATGTTTTCATGTGCACATGGTATTATCAATTGCCATATTCCCTTTAACAATTCCTGAATTGTTATATTGCTCTATGGCATTTAAATTAGTTATATATATACATATATATTATATGAGTTTTGAATCAGCCTCTTCTCACGCACAATCACCTCAAAGTTTCGAATCGACGCCGCTCTTCATGACGTTGGCCACGACGTCGGTCACTATTCTCAATGGGGCACTATTACTTTCAAGCAATGTCATGTGTAGCCGTTTAAGCCAATCACAGCTAATGAGACATTGCAGAGTTATATATAATTAAAATTATAATATATATATATATATAAGCCGGGCTCACACTACGCGATTTTGTCGGCCACACGGGGCTGGCTCTTTGCACCGATCTGTCGCACAGCTGCTTGACCTCTGACACTACCCGATTTTTCCTGCCGATTTTGCAACGTTGCAGTTGAGTGCTTAAGCCCTTAAGGGGGTAATAAATTATGCTTATACTTTGTTTACTTACTTTACTTACTTTGTTTACTAACTTCTTTCTTCTTTAACTTCTTTAACTTCTTTAACTTCTTTAACTACTTTAACTACTTTAACTTCTTTAACTACTTTAACTTCTTTAACTTCTTTAACTTCTTTATTTACTTACTAACTTACTAACTTACTAACTTACATACTAACTTACTTACCTACTTACTTACTTACTAACTGTAATTGCTGAATTACATAAGAGAGCAAGTCCTTGCAGTGGTGTGGGTTGATACACACCATTGTTAAAATTTGAAAAATAATTTTTGTTTTGCAGGAATTGCACTTGGCTTGACCTTTAACCTTGATTTCTCAATAATATTAATAATAATCAGTGTTTTTACCTGAAATACATTAAAATTGGCCGTTTTCTGCTTACCAAGTGATCAGAAATTATGTTTTGTGTATAACTATTGCTAATCTTTCAATGTCCCTATGCTACTGAACCTGAAGCTTACCTGGCTTATATGACCAGCTGTCAGGGGCAGATGTAATGATGAGATGATAATGCTTGGGAGTCTACAACATTTTACACGTTTAAACCATGGGTGTGGTCTTTTGCATGCCTCAGCATAGACAGGACACTTTCTTGTTATACAGACACTTTGTCTGACTATTGAAAAACATAACATAAAAATAATAACCCAGACGTTGTGTGCACTGGTATTTGAGGCCTATAACTTGCCTTTCTCATGGGCCTATAACTTGCCTTTCTCATGGGCCTATAACTTGCCTTTCTCATGGGCCTATATTATCAGTGATTTGTAAAACTGGAAGATATCAGTTCAGTCAAAAAGTGAGAAATTGCAAAACTCCACTTCTTGAAATGATAAAAAATATGCAGTTTTAATTTCTACTGGGGGAATAAATTTTAATTTCTGCTGAAATAAAAATCAGATAGATCTATGACGTATTTTCTGTGTGGACTTCAATCCGGTTGTACTAGTCAGGTGGTTTTACTAACGAAGGGGTCTTAATAATGAGGCAGTTTTAGTGAGGTGGTTGCTTAACTTGAAATGATGGGGATACTCAGCTCACAGGCCTATTTTAGCTGTTATATGGTTATATTTCGCACTGCAAAGAGATTGACAGGCAGGGGGCTGGCTCATAACTAGTTTGACTGCCATGCAACCATTCAACACCACAATTACCCAATAGATAGATCACGATTTTTTATGTGTACACAGTATGTAGTAGTTCAATACAGTTAGTACATTACATAAACAAGATATTAGTTCTACTGTGGGCATAGATAGATAGATAGGTAGAAAGATAGATAGATAGATAGATAGATAGAGAGATAGGTAGCTAGATAGATAAAGCTGATTTTCATTATTATATTGCACAATATGTTTGCATATGCCTTTTTCACTCTGAGTTTTTTGGCATTGTGCCAGCTAATACAGTTGAATCTCTGGCTTAAAGACCACACTACATCCAACACTTGGATTTACCGGTAAAAAAAAAATGTTGTTGAGTGGATCATACACTTCATTGGCTAATGTGTTGAGTGGGCGGGGCATTACCAATTTTCTATTTTAATTTGATATATATGGTTAATAGGCATATTATGTCCGTGATTGACAGGTTTTGCAACACTATTTTATTTTACTAAATCTACATAGTAACACAATTGAGCACAAAGTGGCAAAGAAATTATGGCCTAGACATAAACAATGAAAATTTTTGCAGGCGTTTGCATTTGACTTTCAAGATCACATGCCATTCTCATATTTATTAATAATAATCACACATTTACGGGAGGATATCAGTTCAGTTAGTGGGAAATATCTAGCAGAACTTCATTGAGAAATGATAGAAAGATGCAGTTTTTTGCTAGTTACACAACCACAAAAAACGTTATAATATATTAGGCCTATGATCATAAAAAAAAGGGAGTGACCTATATATTATGTGCAGTGCAATATACCTAAACAATAACTACAGGGGGGGGGGGGGGAATGGGGGCAGCACTGTGTCTTTCAGCTAAGTACTATACACTTATGTAAAGGGTGTTTGGAAGTTAAATGCTTAATTTTCACCGTTTTCAGATGGTTTACATAGACTCCTGATTATAATTAATATCAAAATATTTTCATGCTTATGAATGACATTATGTATGTTACCAACATTTGGCATGCACTACCATGTTGTGTATTTCTTGTCTAAATTGTGAAAGTAATTTTTATTAATTTTTTTTTTTGGGGGGGGGGGGCATTTGAGCTGTGCCCTTGTCACTAGAGCCAGCTGAGTGGATAGAAAGACTATTGCACGAATATGGGGGGGGGGGGTGGCATGGCTACCAGCCAGGTTCACCATTTAACATCATTGAAAATGAGTAATTAGGTTGTTATTGACGATGACCAAGTCATTCAGTAATAACATTAAACATTTTTGAAATTATGATTTTGGAAGAATAGCAGCATGTCAAGGTTAGCAATAGTGTGCACACACATTACTTTTCCGTCAAAAATATATTTAGGTAGGAAGGAAGGCTGTAAAATTGTGTGCACAAATAATGTCCCACGAAAAAATATAAAGACTGCTGCATGACCCTCAATAGTCAGACAGTGTCAGACACAAAATCCTTTCATGTTTTACAATATTATTCGCACTCAGGTTAATATACTTGACATTAAAAATGTGCTGAGGCAAGTAAACAAAAACCCACCTATGGTGTGAGTTAAATGTTTGGGAATCCAAGCCATATCATTTCATCATTATGCCTGCCTCTGGCAGATGGTCATATAGGCCGAGTAAACTTCAGGCTTCAGTGAAAAGATTAGAATAGTTATGCAGGAAACATTTCAAAGGGTTAGCGGAAAACTTAAAATGATTTATTAATATACTGGATTTCGATTAGACTATTTTCCTTGGTGAATACATAAGAAATGCAAACCTCACAATTAAGACCTTGGTTAGAATAGACATACTAATAGTGAGGTCTTAATAGTGTGGTTTTTAAGGCTAGGCCACTGAATAGCCTTTGAATACTGCGAATGAATACTTTGGCAGTGTATATGCCATAAATATTCATTCACAGTATAAAGGCTATTTATGTTCATTAGACTACAATGACAGTTAAAGATAGGGAAATTATAAATATAAAACAAATACATGAAGAAAGTGCTCAGGAATATGCTTTATTCCTATAATTAACACTATTTAACAATAATTTAATGTCTTCCTTCTAGACACCTGAAATTAATTATTTTACTGTTAGCTAATAACATGACACAGGACACCTTGTGAAATTACTGTTTAGTTTTCACTTCAGTGAGAAACACTTTTTGCCTTGGCCTAAATCTTTGGCCTTGGCCTATATTCAGAAACTGCTCATTTTTCCCCTTGGCCTTCTCACCTGACTTTCTTTAACTAAAGACGTTCATCTTTAACTCACCTGAAGATGTTGGAAACTTCAACTGGCAATTACTTGGCTTCAATACATGATAGAACAATGCAGTTTATTTCTAAATAGTTCATTTGTAGAATTTATTTAAAGCAACACAATGAGAAAATACACTAATATCTAATTTATTGAAATAAATAATTAAATATACTGATGAAAAATGACTGACTATCATGTTCTGTTGTGCTGACTGACAGACAGACTGACTTAACTGACTGATTGAACTGATTAGCTGGACTGACAGACTTATTATTAAACAGGCTGAATATTGTGCAACAACATCATATCAATTTAGGTATGCACACTTTTGACCCATCAATTATTTGATATTTGAACAAATATCCCGCATTTTGTGAAAAGTTTTGAAGGTATCTGATTGAAACAAAAGTTTTCAATTAATTAGGTTTTAATAATTGACAAAAATTATCTGCATTGTGACAATAAGTGCACTTTAATTATGGTTATCTGTTTTCCGTCCAAGTTTATACACATTTTTGACCACAACTGTACTGTGTGTGACAAATGCTAAAAGTACTACTAGCGCTAGTAGCTACTGCTGCTATTAAAAACTGCCTTATATATATATATATATATAATAGATAGATAGATAGATAGATAGATAGATAGATACTACTTTGATTAGATAGGAAATAAAGAATAAAGAAAGAAATAAAGTGGCTGACTCAAACTTTATTTTGACTTCTAATGTCTACATGTACATTTCAATGTCTCAATTGCTACTGGGTCTAATGTTCAGCCAGCTTATATGACCAGCTACCAGAGGCGGATGTAATGATGAGATGATAAGGCTTGGTACTTCACTAATTTGTAGGCCAAGACAAAAAGCGTTTCTCACAGACCTGAGACATGGAGCTGATATAGTAGCCCAATATATTATAACTTCTAAACAAGCAACTACATTAAGTAATATTGCTTATTTGTCTTAAAAATGGGTCCTTATAAATGCTGTTATATGTTGAAATGTTGATATGTTTTCCATAACCTTGAATAAATCACAGCCCCTTTTAAATTATTGTTTTGTTCAGAACATTTAATGATAATATGTTAAAAAACTCCCATTTACTCATTTAATATTGTTACAAAAAGAAAAATCAAAATACAAAGAACAATGGTATAAATATAAGGACTGTTGACCATTAAGTTCTATTTTAAGTCTTCTTTAAATATTATGTATACATTAAACATTAGTAGACAATGCAGTCAATGATGATGTTTTTTCTAAGCCTTATTGGATTATATTGTCAATTATACTACAGAATAGTACAGATGTATAGGTAATTGCACTTGATAGTGACACCTTACATTTATAACACAGTAAAAAGCCAATGCCAATTAACACAACCTTCATATACAAAGGGGGGGGGGGTGGGGGTCGTCGAACCCTCGGACTGGCGGGCCCTCTGACTAGAGGGCGTCTTGGGGTTGTACAGTAGAACCTCACCCCAAGACAACCTGCCCTCACCATTATAAAGACATCTATGGGCCTATATGTCCACCTAAAGTGGACCTTTAGACTTAACTGTTGCGGCAAATTAACAGAATTACAGTTGCTAACATGCAGGGTGGGTTGCTTGGTCGTATGTCAGTTCATATTAGCATAGTGAGACCTCAACTACTTACCTTTATGGCATCGATGCTCTGGCCAGTCCTGTGCTGAGCTTCCGTGAGTAAGTCATTTAGTTTACTAGAAGTTGACGTCAAACCCCTTTCCCACAGTTCCTTCATGATCAAGTTTTGTTCTTCGGTCCAAATTGCCTAAATAATAAATAAGCAATCATTCATATTAATTCTCGGCAGGTGCTTCATTGGAAGGTGAATACTTTTCAACACTCTCTTTGGCTAATTGTCTGTCCCTGCTGCTTACTCTTCAGTTTTAATGACTAGGTTGTTCATATTTTAAAAGTCAATTACATGACAATTTCCAATTTTGGTCATTGGATGCAATTAATGAACACACATGGATGTAGGTGTATTACAAATGTAAGTGTTGTATTTCTGCCATGGAATAAAGCTTATTTCACCTTTTAAAACACTAGATGGGTATGTACTATATCATTTTGATACTTTCATTTTCAGACATATTATTTTACAAATATGAAATTTTTTTTTAGGCAAATAGAATACAATAGCAATGAAATTTATTCAAGTGATTTGTTGACTGGCCATAAAGCATGTGATAAACTGCACAAGAATGTGACTGGAGGATACAGTTATGTGATTAGTAATTTTGAATTGTGCCTAAACCTTTGACCTCTTAGAGATACTTCCATGGTCAGACCTAGAATATTAAACCCTATTGTCAAGCATACAAACAGAAAAACCAAACTGAAATTGTAGGAATTGCCAATTGTTTATGAAAATGTGAAATTAAAGTCTGACCTACCTGTTTCTTATTTGCACACACATCCATCTTCTTAAACTGAGCTACTTCGATACAAATCGGCTAATCCTGATCTGAAAGGTCTGTCCTTGCTGGGAGAATCTCTGTTCTGACAAGATCAGTGAAGTTGGCTACCCGAACCTAGCTACCTGACAGCTACCCGGCAGCTAGCTGAAGGTGTAAAGTTAGCTACCCGAACCCAGCTACCTGACAGCTACCTGGCAGCTACCCGAACTTTCCATGTATCTAACTCAAAAACAGTTGAGTGTAATTTTTCCGTTTTGCGCCAAAAGATACTTAGGGCAAAGGTTTACGTTCTAGAATTTTTTCGGAATTTTCCGAGCACGTCGAAGATGTGATAAATCAAAATAATTGAAAAAATGACGTTTTTTATCGTAACGCAAACGGTAGCTTTTTGGAGTGTCCGGTTGAGAAAGCGCCGGTAGAAAACAAAAATTAACTTTTGTGTCTAACTTTTAGCATAGACAAAACTAGTCTTTGCAACCCTTAAAGGGGTCAAATTCATTAGTACTTTCGGGTAGCTGCCAGGTAGCTGGAATTTGGCTCGCCTCTTTTTTGCCACCCTCTCGTAAACGGTTTCACGGATCTTTACCGTTTTTGACACAAAGATACATTCGGCATAGGTCTACATTTAAAAATTTTTCCAGAATTTTCCAAAGGGTTACAGCTCTGAAATATCAAAAAAACTCAAAAACAACCTCTTTTGCCGTAGCTGCGATTGTAAATTTACCGGTTGACCGGTTGGGACAGTACCGGTAAAAAACAAAAATTAACTTTTGTATCTAACTTTTGCAATATGTAAAACTGACCTGTGCACCCGTTAAGTGGGTGTAATTAGGCCTTAGATTCGGGTAGCTGCCAGGTAGCTAGCTTCGCTATCGCATATTCCTCGAAAACGGTCAAACGTGATTTTTCCGTTTTTGCGCCAAAAGATACTTAGGGCAAAGGTTTACGTTCTAGAATTTTTTCGGAATTTTCCGAGCACATCGAAGATGTGATAAATCAAAATAATTGAAAAAATGACGTTTTTTACCGTAACGCAAACGGTAGCTTTTTGGAGTGTCCGGTTGAGAAAGCGCCGGTAGAAAACAAAAATTAACTTTTGTGTCTAACTTTTAGCATAGACAAAACTAGTCTTTGCAACCCTTAAAGGGGTCAAATTCATTAGTACTTTCGGGTAGCTGCCAGGTAGCTGGAATTTGGCTCGCCTCTTTTTTGCCACCCTCTCGTAAACGGTTTCACGGATCTTTACCGTTTTTGACACAAAGATACATTCGGCATAGGTCTACATTTTAGAATCTTCCAGAATTTTCCAAAGGGTTACGGCTCTGAAATATCAAAAAAACTCAAAAACAACCTCTTTTGCCGTAGCTGCGATTGCAAATTTACCGGTTGACCGGTTGTGACAGTACCGGTAAAAAACAAAAATTAACTTTTGTATCTAACTTTTGCAATATGTAAAACTGACCTGTGCACCCGTTAAGTGGGTGTAATTAGGCCTTAGATTCGGGTAGCTGCCAGGTAGCTAGCTTCGCTATCGCATATTCCTCGAAAGCGGTCAAACGTGATTTTTCCATTTTTGCGCCAAAAGATATTTAGGGCAAAGGTTTACGTTCTAGAATTTTTTCGGAATTTTCCGAGCACGTCTTAGATGTGATAAATCAAAAAAATTGAAAAAATGACGTTTTTTACCATAACAACAAATGGTAGCTTTTTGGAGTTTTCGTTTGCGAAAGCCCCGTAATGAAACAGAACAAACTTTTGTGTGTAACATTTAGCATACACAGAACTGGTCCACTCTCTTTCATATTCATACTCTGGTTAATATTTTTTTTCCTACATCTTGATGCATTGTGTAGTTCTGCAGTCACTGTAAGTAAAGAGGTTTTTTTATGACAGTTTTTTTCACAGACAATTAGAAAATCCATAATGAAAATTTATTTATTTTCTGGATTTTCTTTTGTGTGAAAAGTAAGAAAAGCCAAATTCGATCTGATGCATAAGACTTTAGCTCCCCTGGTGGATGCATTTGGTAACTGCTACCTTTGGTACCTTAAAAATTCTAAATTATTTTCATCATCTTAATTATAGAATGCAAATGCAAGTATGAACTTTTAGAAACACATTTAAATGCAAATGTATTTGCTTTTTTCAAATGTAATACACCTAAAAAAAGTATCAAGATATATAACAATTATTTTTAAATTAAAGATTTAAAAATGGAAGTGGCCAACTATAGTGATGATTAGGAATTTCCACTGTATTATATTATTATATTATCCCTCTATAATCAAATCATTGTGATAAAGACGCTTATGTAATATTCTCACTCATTCATTAATAAATGCCAATGTTGCAGTGAACAAAATGTTATGTTTAGGTAATGTTTAACAATATTTATTTATTGTGTAGTATTCAAGTATTGCACCTGATATTTTACTCAGTTTCACTGGGTGATTAAACAAAGACCACATGTTTGGCAAAATAGAGGTCTAAATCTAGGACATTTTCTAGGTCAACAATAGTCAATTAAATGTACTGTTTTGCTGAGCCCCTATTGTTAGGAATTACATAAGAAAGGGTGACAGTCAGTAGAAGGGAAATTCCTCTTCTCTATTGTGTTCAGATTTAGCATGACTAAATTGACCTTTGAAAAAATAGCTTAAGAATTATAATTTTAATAGTAGTTATTTAACCTCTTTGTACAGAGAGAAATTGCATCAAAACATACCATAAAATAGTTAAAATCTACGATGGCTGGGTTAAGACATGCACTCTTTATTTTTTATTTTGTGGGAATGAAATAGTATTTCGTACTCACGGAAAATACGTTAAACTGTTGCTGATATATGGCCAGAAGAATTACTCAGTCTAAGTAAGTTGACCTGCATTCAATAGTCAATGATAGAATAACATATATAACACATTGTACAAGTGGTGTCAGTTGTTGCCCCTAATCTGAGTCTAATACCAAGGCAGATAGACAGACAGACAGACAGACAGATAGATAGATAGATAGATGGATAGATGGATAGATAGACAGATAGGTAGATTGATTGATTGATTGATTGATAAAGATCTATATATATATATATATATATATATATATATATATATAGATAGATAGATAGATAGCAGAAAGTGAACTTAGTGCAGCCCTTTTAGGCAAGTTCTTTCCCACTCACAAGGGTTGATTATCAACTGAAAGAGAGGGACACATGCACTTACGTTACACATGTATGGAGAATTTTATTTGCTTAAGCATAGACACCAAGTACAAGGGAATATCTCCAAATGCCATTCAGCTGAGAAGTTGCACATGAAGATTGCCTGGAATGGGGGAAAAAGCATCTTATCCTATCCTATCCTATCCTATCAAGCACACTATATGATATCTTTATCTGCATACATATATACACCACAACAAGTAGAAAAAGATGACAAAAAGAATACCAGGTTATTAAATCGAAAAAATAAAATTGGCTGCAGCTATAAGACAAGAGGGGACTGCATGCTTATAGGCCTACATAATGTAAGTCATGAAATCAAAGTCATTTGACCAGTGGTGGAACTCCTTTGGGAGGGTCGCAACCAGAGCTAACATTTTGAAGAGGTTGAGCTCTTTAAAAATTTTGAAAAGAAAAAGAAACTTATAACACTATTTAGATTACACTAACTAAATAATAAAATTAAATAGTTTATAATTTTGGCTTAACATGCCGCAGAGGTGAAATTCTCAAATTTTTCATTCCAACTTCTAAAGGGCCTTGGGGTGGGGGTGTGGTGGATCTGACCCCATATCGCCCCCCCCCCTATGTGGCTACACCCTTTCTCTTCAGTAGGGGATAACCTAATTTATCTACAACCCAGATAGATAGATAGACAGACAGATAGGCCTCAGTATCACAACAGAAGAGCATGACCAGAAATAGGTTTTCAATCAAATGCACTTAACGAAACTGCAGGGGTGGGGTTGGAAATGTTTGGAGGGGGTTGGGAGGAGGGGGGGCCTAATTCTACCTTTGATGTACCCCAGTGTCCTCTCCTGGTCTAATTTCTCCAAGCCATTACTAAATTAACAGTGTGCATTTTTCTTGTGTCTTATTCTGTTAAAAAGTAGGTAACTTTGATGGGTTCACTGGAAAACCAGTGTCAGCACTTCTTGGATCTTGTAAGGATCTTGTAGGGACTAATATTTCGTCCAAACAAAATAAGTATTTCGTTTGAACAAATTAGTAATTCATTATAACGAAATACTATGTCGTTATAACGAAATCCTGCATGAATACTATTTCGTGAGAACGAAATAAAAAATAAAAAGTGCATGTCCTATCCCAGCCACCGTAAAAATCTGATAAAATGCATCATTGAAAATGAGATAAGATAAATGATATTAGAAAAGAGATCATCAATACATTGGACAGCTTATCAAATAGGTAACACAAGACACCATGGGGTAAATATGATGTGTACTAAAAATACCTCAAAGTGTTTCAATGCACACTTTAAAAGCAGATAATAATATAAGAAACATGATGTATATACAACTCTGATTGATTGAGTAATTGACAATTTGAGCAACATTAACCTATACAATAAATGCCACTTTTTCATTCTTTTGTGAAGACTTTTTAGCTAATAATTGTTTATCAATTTGTTATGAACTATCTACTGTGTGAAGTTTTAAATCTGTGTAAGTTATATTACAAGTAATTAATTATAACTTACAGTATTAGTATGTGCTTATTTTCAAGTCTTACCTAAACTAGCATTTAGAAAGACATTTGAAAAAATGCAAATGTTTTAAAATCAAATGCAAATGTAAATATTCAGTTTAAAAAATGCAAATGTAAGTGCAAATGTTTGCAAGTGCATATGCATTTAAAATGCAATGCAAATGCAGCATTTGTAACTGTCTCTGCTCGGGATCCTTGAATCTTCATACTCACCTATGTAGATTGCTTCACAAAAAGCATAAAAATATCCTAATTGTTTGGATTTGTTTTCCTCTGTGTTGTAATTCTAATGACTTTCACAAAATGGACAAATACTCTTAAAGATTAAATGAGTCTATGGGTATAAATTGAGTATGAATTATTGTATGAAAGGGGGAAAGAACTTTTGTTCTCAGTTTGTGATGTCCATGATGTCCTTGTCAACATTTTGGTTTCCAGATGAAAGCAAAAGTTACCGGGGGAGTATCGCATTGTGGCTTAGTACATAGGCGAACATAGCTGTGCGACAGCTTCTTAATGTTTTTGGGCTGTAATTTTATCCTACGCTGGCATTATTTGCCGATCACATTGACTTGAATCATCAGAAGAGGTTCTAGCCACAAGATGCAGCCCTCTGAAAATGGCGGGAAATGCTATCTATCTATAACTTTTTACTTTCATCAATCAGACTATGCTTAAAATGATAAAAATTGTTTAGATTTAGATCTGTGAAAATAGCTGTCATAAAACCTTTACTTACAGTGACTGCAGAACTACACAATGCATCAAGATGTAGGAAAAAATATATTAACCAGAGTATGAATATGAAAGAGAGTGGAGCAGTTCTGTGTACGCTACAAGTTAGACACAAAAGTTAATTTTTGTTTTCTACCGGCGCTTTCTCAACTGGACACTCCAAAAAGCTACCGTTTGCGTTACGGTAAAAAACGTCATTTTTTCTAAATTCTAAAATATAGACCTTTGCCAAATGTATCTTTGTGTCAAAACGGTAAAGATCCGTGAAACCGTTTACGAGAGGGTGGCAAAAAAGAGGCGAGCCAAATTCCAGCTACCTGGCAGCTACCCGAAAGTACTAATGAATTTGACCCCTTTAAGGGTTGCAAAGACTAGTTTTGTCTATGCTAAAAGTTAGACACAAAAGTTAATTTTTGTTTTCTACCGGCGATTTCTCAAGCGGACACTCCAAAAAGCTACCGTTTTTGTTACAGTAAAAAACGTCATTTTTTCAATTATTTTGATATATCACATCTTCGACGCGCTCGGAAAATTCCGAAAAAATTCTAGAACGTAAACCTTTGCCCTAAGTATCTTTTGGCGCAAAAACAGAAAAATCACGTTTGACCGTTTTCGAGGAATATGCGATAGCGAAGCTAGCTACCTGGCAGCTACCCGAATCTAAGGCCTAATTACACCCACTTAACGGGTGCACAGGTCAGTTTTACATATTGCAAAAGTTAGATACAAAAGTTAATTTTTGTTTTTTACCGGTACTGTCACAACCGGTCAACCGGTAAATTTACAATCGCAGCTACGGCAAAAGAGGTTGTTTTTGAGTTTTTTTGATATTTCAGAGCCGTAACCCTTTGGAAAATTCTGGAAAAATTCTAAAATGTAGACCTATGCCAAATGTATCTTTGTGTCAAAAACGGTAAGGATCCGTGAAACCGTTTACGAGAGGGTGGCAAAAAAGAGGCGAGCCAAATTCCAGCTACCTGGCAGCTACCCGAAAGTACTAATGAATTTGACCCCTTTAAGGGTTGCAAAGACTAGTTTTGTCTATGCTAAAAGTTAGACACAAAAGTTAATTTTTGTTTTCTACCCGCGCTTTCACAACCGGACACTCCAAAAAGCTACCGTTTGCGTTACGGTAAAAAACGTCATTTTTTCAATTATTTTGATATATCACATCTTCGACGTGCTCGGAAAATTCCGAAAAAATTCTAGAATGTAAACCTTTGCCCTAAGTATCTTTTGGCGCAAAAACGGAAAAATCACGTTTGACCGTTTTCGAGGAATATGCGATAGCGAAGCTAGCTACCTGGCAGCTACCCGAATCTAAGGCCTAATTACACCCACTTAACGGGTGCACAGGTCAGTTTTACATATTGCAAAAGTTAGATACAAAAGTTAATTTTTGTTTTTTACCGGTACTGTCCCAACCGCTCAACCGGTAAATTTACAATCGCAGCTACGGCAAAAGAGGTTGTTTTTGAGTTTTTTTGATATTTCAGAGCCGTAACGCTTCGGAAAATTCTGGAAAAATTCTAAATTGTAGACCTATGCCAAATGTATCTTTGTGTCAAAAACGGTAAAGATCTGTGAAACCGTTTACGAGAGGGTGGCAAAAAAAAAGGCGAGCCAAATTCCAGCTACCTGGCAGCTACCCGAAAGTACTAATGAATTTGACCCCTTTAAGGGTTGCAAAGACTAGTTTTGTCTATGCTAAAAGTTAGACACAAAAGTTAATTTTTGTTTTCTACTGGCGCTTTCTCAACCGGACACTCCAAAAAGCTACCGTTTGCGTTACGGTAAAAAACGTCATTTTTTCAATTATTTTGACTTATCACATCTTCGACATGCTCGGAAAATTCCGAAAAAATTCTAGAACATAAACCTTTGCCCTAAGTATCTTTTGGCGCAAAAACGGAAAAATTACACTCAACTGTTTTTGAGTTATATACATGGAAAGTTCGGGTAGCTGCCAGGTAGCTGCCAGGTAGCTGTCAGGTAGCTGGGTTCGGGTAGCTAACTTTACACCTTCAGGTAGCTGCCGGGTAGCTGTCAGGTAGCTAGGTTCGGGTAGCCAACTTCACTGATCTAAATTAATCGATTACAAGGCAAACATGATATCTGAAGCTCCTGTGTTGTTGTTGTTGTTTTCAGTTGTTTTTTCATCTTGAATTTCCTAGATTCGTAAATGGATTTCTAAATGACAATATATGTGTTTGCTGTCAACTGGTCTGATTTGGGATGCACAAGGCACCAACTCCAATAAATTGCAGCTCAGTCGTTAGGACTGTTTGGGTCAGATAAATTGCATTTCCATTGTTTTCAATTTGGTTTCACTTCAAAGGCCAAGTAACTGCTACTATTTCACTCAGTAATTTCGATATTAAAGCCTAAAAGTCGTACTGGACACGACGGCATAAGCCCAAAATTAGTAAAATCAAACTGTTGATATATAGCCGACCATTAGCACACATAGCTAACCTATCATTTAAAGAAGGGATATTTAAAAAAGAAATAAAATCAATAATGTATCACAATATGGCTTTCAGAATAAACTTTCGATAGTACAGGCAATCATTGAATTACAAAATAGAATGACTGACAGTTTAGCTAAAAATAATCATAGTTCTGATTAAGCCCACGTAAAAATCCAATGATTTCATCAAGTCATTTCATCAAGTCATTTCATCAAGTCATTTCATCAAGTCATTTCATCAAGTCATTTCATCAAGTCATTTCATCAAGTCATTTCATCAAGTCATCATCACCCACCTAGGTCATTATCATACTTTCAACCCTGCTTTTCTCTTGAACTATTGTAAAACTACTTGTTTGTTTATTTGCTACTTTTCTCAATTAATTTAAATAATTTTGCAAAACTTTAATCTTATATCTTATGGTATACATTCACCATGTACAGCTTGCCATAAGCTTGAGTTGTGTACCACCAGGCGTCAGCATTGTACCTTATTTCTGATTCATTTGTATCAACTGTAATAAAACATGTATTATTATGATGCTTGGAAATAACCTCAACATCTGCGTCAACAAGGTTGGGATACCCACAACATATCTGCTGATCGAAATGAAGTTGTCATTAAAGTAAATATCAATACAGGTATTTCACAATAAGCCCATCTGAGCATTGCATTCATCCATGACCCTTGCACCAACCTAAATATATGAAGCTATTGAAGTTCAAGGAATCACAACCAGGGGGAGGCATGGGTACTGCAATTCAACACACCATATCTCTTTTGTTGATCACAGTGTCACTAATTATCTGGCATATCTGGCTTTCTGGTATAAAAAATTTGAACTGCAGCAACTTGTTTGTTCATGGCAGGAAACATGCAGATATCTCCAAGTTCTTGCAAATAAATGAAGTCTGAGTCTGAGATGTGTACACACCGCCACTGACATTATTTGCAATAGCAATGGAATTTATCACTTGTTCTGAATCCATTGCCAGCGTCAGTCACCTTTCAGAATCACAAAGTGAATGCTTTTACTACAGGAAACCAGTATAAGCATTTATGGAAAAAGAACTAATTGTCGCTCATTGACAGGGTCAAAACTCAATTATTACATTTAGAAGAACCGAAAGTTGCCAAATGCAGTTGAGCATAGACTTAGATTGTGTGATGTCTGATATAGTATTTCTTGGTGGCAATTAGATGAAGGGTTACTGAGATATGGGGTGTGAAAAATGTCTTATTTACCTAAAAAAATAACTCTTTATAACTTTGGATTGGGTTCATTATTTGTTCATAGTTCATTGAAATTTGACCATATTTGAGTCATGTATAGTCATGCATATAAACATAAATTATGAATGACCTTGGGACAAAGGTCATGGTCACAGGTCTCCCTGAATTTTTAGATAAAAAATTCTTGTAACTCAATATTTATGGTTTATTCTTGAAGATGTCAAAATGTTTGTATTGCAAAGGTGTTTTAGGATATTGTATAACATTTGACCTTGGGGTGGCGTAAGGTCAAATGTTAGAAAGTGGTATTTTTTAACATGTTTTGGGCTTGATTTTTACTCAAACATGATGCTGGGTAATTTTGAGTGACGTTGACCGATGTTGTGGCATCCACGTAGCATGGCAATCAATAATGACACGTTCTGCGACGTTCTACGACGTTCTGCGACGTTCTACGACGTTCTGCGATGTTCTACGACGTTCTGCGATGTTCTACGACGTTCTACCCAGATAGCATTCCAATCGTATCGACGTTGGCATGATGGTGGCGACGTCAAAAATGATTGAAACGACGCTGGGTACAACATCCTACGACGATGTATGATGTGAATCTCTACGACATATTAAGATCGTTCCTGATCATGGGGGCCAACCTTTGAGGACGCATGGCGAATCTGCTAATCGTGATAGAATATCATCAAAATCGTGAATATATATGTAAACTGAGCTTAAGTACATATGCTTTGGATGACCTTGTGTCAAAGTTCAAGGTCACAGAATGACCTTGACTGTTACATCAAGGTCACATACAGATTCAGATTCATTACAAAACTCAAATTTTATACATACTGTGAGGAGACCCCACTAATAAGGTATCCCTTTGCTATCTTCGCTATTGTGGGGCACCTACGGGGATTCAAGATTCACATATTTAATACGCTTCAAATTAACACAAAAATATATAAACAATGCACTTCATCAAATGATGACATATATGAAAGGTATGTTATGAATATGAGGACACTAATGAGAGTTTGGCCTTGAACACATTTTACAATTAGAAATCTCACAACGTTCATTATACGTTGCAATAGTAATAAATTTGATTATAATATTATCTCTTTCAGTGCATTCATGAAGGTATTCTTGTAATAAAACATGACTTTGGAAAGAATTTACAAACACCTCCTATAAATAATAGTACAATTTTACATTTAATGATACAACATATTACTTGTTGTTCAACGGCTGAAGCTGTGATTTCATTGATAGCTTTTACTGGAAGGGGAAATCCGCAGTTCCTTGTATTTTTGAATAAAATTCTCATATCAGGATGTGATGGTTTTCAGATAACTGTGACATGTTGACAAGGACAGGATAACATAGTCGGGGGACCAATGAACGAATAGATCAGTGAGCAACTGTTAAAACTGCGTGGGGAGGTCAGAGTTCAGTTATATTTATACTAAATGCGCCGCATGACAATGATGACAAATAAATGGCGTTAATGATGCATTGCAATTATGAAACAGTGAGCTGGATAGCCAGGATAGAGAGAGAAGACATACATAATTAATTGGAAATTTGCCTTTTCCCTTATTAGTGTAGTCTGAGGTGTCATTCGGCTAAATTGATATAATTGGAAAATGATGGGGTTAAAATTTTCGGGTCCTTATATTTCCTGAGCATATTTTGATCCTGTGGGATTTTTAATGATGCTGAACTCACCTTAAAACACTTGTAGAGTGATCATAAATACCTTTACATCTCTCTCTTAAGCTCCTCTGCCCCCTAGTGTTAAATTAGTGACTTTTAATGTCACTGGGATAACGTCATCATAAAGAACGTGTCTGCTTATCGATATAAAAAAATTTAATATGTAAATAAACTTATATCGTACCTTTGTTAGGTTTAAAGAATTATTTCTGCTCACTGGCACTAGGATTAAAGAAATCCATAGTTCATGGTAAAATATTAATCTAGAGGCATAAAGATAAGACATATATATATTATTTTATTCGTACATATATAATAGTACACGTGAAATTATTTGTCAATTCAATTTACGGAAAGTTCAAATATCATTTGGCGAACCTCTGCTGGTTCAAGTTCAGTTTCTGACAAATTGTCTCTGACATCACTCAGTTCGTAAATAACTTTTGCATCATGTCTTAGGGCCATCTTGCACTTTTCAGTACATAAGAGTTTTATTGAGGTTTTATTCCTTTCATGAATATCTTCCACGTTGGATAATAGTTCATTGCAGCAAAACTGCAGATTTTCTCTAAATATAGACATTGAACAGCTCAATGCAGCCCTCATCACATAGCTCACTTCACTGGTTGGATGGTTCTAAAAGTACAGACTCATAAAATGTTGGTGCCTAGAGGTTTATTACATGGTCACATACAACAATAACAATTGGCAATTAATATGAAAACATTTATGCAATTAGACAATATGCAATTAGCATGTATATTATAATGTGAAATTATAATGTGAAATTGTGCAATTAAAGTCTGCAGCACATAATAAACCCAACTAAGACTAACTAAGAATTAATAAAGAAAGGGAAGGGAGGGTGGGAAATAAATTCCAGTAATGCAAATGCCAAGCAAGGAATGAGATCCAGAGAGAGACGTGAATGCTTCGCAAGCTAAGAGAAGACTGGAGTCTGACAGGAAGAGCTGGGTATAAAGACAAGGGTAATTAGGGTTTAAAACAAAGGGGCCACAGAGGCCAGCAAGAAGCAATTAAGTCATATATGTATAAATTGCAAAGGGTATAAATGAAAGATGGCACAGGCAATAAATCCCAGCTGCACCTTAAGTCCGTCCATTTAACCCCCCTCTGAAATCAGAGAGGTAGCATAACTGCAGCGGCAAATGTCATAAAACGGGAGATAAACATATGCTTCCCACATAGAGAACTGGATAGAGCAGCCACAATCCCACAGTGTGTTCGGTAAGGGAGCCGCCACAATACCCTCAAAGACTTTCTCCATACAACACACAGTTTGTCAATTTTCTTGAATGGAAGCAACATAGACCATAAAAACTCGAACAGTAGGTGCTAAATAATCCAGCCTGTACCGAGGAGGCTATTACTCCTTCCACGTCATCTTTACGAAGGTCAGCATACAGTCTATGTCCAAGATGAACCACACTTGATGCATTAGTTATCAAATTGCCAAACACACTAATGGAAACATTTTCATACATTATGGAACTAAATACTCTAAATTGACTTTTCATATTGAACTGTAAGTGATAACTAACAGAGTAATCCTGACATATATCCAGCATTTTTGCTAATCCAAGCTTAGTTGGCGACGTCAGAACAATGTCATCAGCGTACGCAATGCATGCAACAAAGAAAGGGCCCACATAACATTAGAAGTACATCAAGACAATGAAACTTGTTTTGTTGAAAATGTATTACACACTATCAAACCAATGAAAATATCAAGGACCAAAATTGGAGGAAAATATGCACATCAAGTTTTGACTTCGACATCCTCAGGTGGTTTGCAACACATTGATATTTGTTGGTCACCAGATACTGCAGTACATGACATCCACTGTTGCTTAAATCACAAGATGAAGCTGTCTGATCTTGTGTCACATGGGCACCTTGGAAGACCTAGTCAACTTGCACTTAACTGGAACTTATATTGTCACGCACGTTTTGTTTATATGAGCCACCTCCAACAAAAAACTATTAAATTATTAAATGCCCTATCTCCATCGTAAGCTCATCATTCTTTATAATCCCCAAAACTATGTATAAATGTTAATAGATAATTTTAATTATATTTTTGTGTGTGCCAAAGACATTTAAATAACCTTGTTAAATATGGTTTTCGTAGAATAGAGTGTATTCTGATAAATAACGGTAACTGCTTCTGCTTCTATAAAATGTTAATGTCTAAATCCGCTTGGTCGGTTAACAGAGCTCATTTTGTCAGCACAATGATGTCTCATAATATTTCGAGCAATTTCTGGATAAAGTAGGATACTTCTTGCCTGTCACAGTGTCAGTTTGAGTTATCTTGAGAGTTTTCTTTTTTGTTGATTACAGTTTAATCGGTTCAATGGACTGAGTGTAACTTTTGAGGAAGAATAATAATACTACACTTATGTTCCCTTGTACCACCTACTTGCTAGTTACCTTTTTACCTGCACGGAAAATATTGCATTCTTAACCTGAAACATTCAGTGTAAGACTCAGCCAGCTGTTTTAAAAATATCATAAATGGATTCAGCATTATCAAAAACCCCTAAAACCAGTCCAAAATCTTGATTATTATAGTATCACCATGTGAATCTTATAGTTTGTAAAAAATTTGATGACAGGCAGCGCTCAAAAGTACCCCTTCCAGAAAGTGGGTCAGAAAATTTGAACCCCATCATTTTACAATAGTTTGAACCCTTAGCAGCCTAAAACTACCAAAAAATCAATTTTAGCATCTGAATCCTACAGGATCTGCTATGTGACAGTTCATACTGCACTATATCGGCTAAATAGCATGAAACTGGTTGGCTGGCTGCCCAATGATTACTTAGATAACTGACTAACTGGCCTGACTAAGTTGACCAGTCAATGACCAATTGTCTGATTAGACTGATACTGACTTACTGACCGACAGACTTACTGAGAAACTGACTGATTAACTGACTGATTAGCTGATTAACTGATTAACTGATTAACTGACTGACAGACTTACTGAGGAACTGACTGATTAACTGATTAGGTGATTAACTGATTAACTGAATAGGTGATTAACTGATTAACTGACTGACAGACTTACTGAGGAACTGACTGATTAACTGATTAGGTGATTAACTGATTAACTGACTGATTAACTGATTAGGTGATTAACTGATTAACTGATTAACTGACTGACAGACTTACTGAGGAACTGACTGATTAACTGATTAGGTGATTAACTGATTAACTGACTGATTAACTGATTAGGTGATTAACTGATTAACTGATTAACTGACTGACAGACTTACTGAGGAACTGACTGATTAACTGATTAGGTGATTAACTGATTAACTGACTGATTAACTGATTAGGTGATTAACTGATTAACTGACTGACAGACTTACTGAGGAACTGACTGATTAACTGATTAGGTGATTAACTGATTAACTGACTGATTAACTGATTAGGTGATTAACTGATTAACTGATTAACTGATTAACTGATTAACTGATTAACTGATTAACTGACTGACAGACTTACTGAGGAACTGACTGATTAGCTGATTAACTGATTAACTGACTGATTAACTGATTAAATGAATGACTGACTGACTTACTAACTGACTTACTGATTAACTTACTGATCAACGTGCTGATCAACTGACTGACTGACTGATATAGATATCAATGTGGAACTGTGATGTTGCCTACTTCACTGAATACTTCAATACCCACATACGTTGCACAGTTGCATGAGGTGAGACTGCGAGGTCTGTGTTGTGGCATTTCACAATTCGGTCACTTATTCCTGTTAATTGTGACCATGCTTATTATAACTAAACTGCCAGTCACAGTTTGATAAATAGAGGGGTGCAGCTGTCACGCTCCATGACTTCACTCAGTTGAGCTTTGAGTGAGCTATGAGAAGAACATGGCTCCCTGGACTGCGATTTTACTCTTTCTTTTAAGCTTGTTTACTGTGATATGTGGCCAGGTTATAGGTAAGTGAATTGTTGTACAATATCTACATTACCATATATTGATATCACTGGAATTTACTCCGTTAATGAATCGCTTTATTTCTATCAGGGACTCAATACTTTTAACACTCAACCATGCATGGTTCCGAAATATTTAAAACACCCACCTGTCACGGTTTACCATTTTACTAAAAGTGTGTTTGATTTCTGTGCAATGCTTTCATTCTGTTTAACTAAAATGACTGAATATGAATAGCTATCACTACAGTTCATTTGCCACTAGGAATTTGAACTACAACGTTTGCTCATGCATATCAAAGCAACAGCTCGTGGTCTATATTAAATTAAACACCGGTCCTAATCATATTTCTATAAACATGTAAAATACAGGATATAACTGCGCTATACCATACATGCACACTAATTGCCCAAAATATGGCTAATTACAGAATGTATACATTTATTGTATTGTATTGCAATGCATTGTGTCATAGCAATGTATTTTATCATTATTCATGAAATATACATTAGTTTAGCCGACAACAACAGTTCGGTATCATAGAGCTGTGTATGTAAAATAGCTGTTGAAGTATTGATTGTACAACTTAAAAATAACCCATGACAAATTCTAGAGTGATGCACAGGGAAACATAAATTTGCCATTTCTCTCTTTTTATTTAGAAATTATCGAGATACAATTAATAAGGGGAGATAGAGACAGACAGACAGACAAAACTGTTAACAAAGAGTTTATCAGAGGGAACAGACATGATACTTTATATGAAAGATATCAAATATAGACTGGCTTATAGACAGACAGACAGACATGTTATGAAATTCCAAAAAGACAGGTTTATTAATTTCAAATAAATAATCTAATTTGTAAAATTAAACTAACTCAGATTTTTTTCCTTGTTCTCCGTTCAGGTAACTGGTGCATACACAATAAAAAAAACATGAATAAATTCAACAGTTGAAACAATGAGATTATGATAGGCAAGAAATCAGAACAAATGGCAAATATGGAGTGATTTTGTGGCGTGTTTGGGTGGTCACCATGAGCTATTCTCATCTTCTCTCCAGATACAGCAGACCCCTGCAGCAGTTACAATAGTGGCCAATAGTTGATGGTTTTTTGTTCCACCCAAACTGCACAGACAGGATGAGGTATCATAAGTGGGGCGCACTGTATTAGCCAATTAGACCCCCCCCCCTTCCCTCCATCACCCCCCCCCCCCCCTCCAACCACCACACGCAATGGAATGGCACCGTCATATTAGAACAAGTTGGGAGGTGTTGGGAGGTTAAATATACCACGGACCAGGATTCGGGATTTCTGCATTTGAGGTCAGAACAGGACCCAGAGCCTGTAGACCTATAACGTGTACATGCACTGAAACGGGCTGAGTAGAGGCCTCTCTGATGAACTATAGAAAATCTACACATTACACATACCACGATATTATTCTATTTATCCAACTAATACCAGATCTCTCTGTCAATATTGCTGAAGACATGTTAAGTATGTAGAACATAATTTACATAAAGCCAATATTTGACAATCATTCATGCTTTCCTCTACAATTTATAATCCCTTGCCAAACAACAGAACATTTTTTCTGGTCTCCATTTTGACATCATGGCAACTATGGACGTACATATTTAGTAGAGGTTCTAGGATCCATTATAATTTGCACTTTTTTTCTTCTTTTTTTTGGGGGGGGTGGGAGGTGGGCATATTTTATCATAAACATCATGGAGCAACACAAAATGTAAAGAAATGTTAGAAATAATTCAAGTACCAACTTTCTGGCTGGGAAAGAAATGACTCGAAGTTTGCTATATTCTCCATTGTAATTTCTGCTGCTTCTTTGTGACCATAACAAATAGCTATAATGGTGAGACAATGGCAACAATTTGTCATTGCAAAGAAAGAAAACTTAAAGTTGTAAAGAGAGAGGTTTCTATGGGTTGGAGAATTGGGTTGGACTTTTTGGTGTCATTCATGACCATTTTGTGCTTCTCCATGATGTGTAAAATAAGACCAAAAAAAACACCCCCCAAAAAAACAAGCACTTAGACATTTATTTTGGATTATACTATAGCCATTGCATCATTTGTACCAATTAGGCTATTAACTGTAACACTGATATGCCATTTAACCTCCATATAGTCTGCGCAATGCTGGCCTAAAATTGCACCGAAATGACCTGCAAATAAACTGCATTCATATATAAACAAGTTGGGCAAAATGATCACATTGATTGATAAGCAGCCAATATTCATCACATATTTGCATGATATACCAGCCAAGTTTATTTTTGATAACTCATTTGTCCATGAATCATTGCTAAATCCTGCATATTACACGATGTCATGATAATGTGGATTTCGTGTAATTGCATTAGAGATTGATATATCGCTTTGACAGGATTCCCTGTTATACCTTGCAATAAATTATTACGGAATTTTTTAGACAAATTGCAATGAAAAAAAAACAAAAAACGGATGAGCCATTGATTTATGATGTGTGTCTATAAGCTAAGTCTGCCAAGGGGCATTGAAGTTTTAGCAGATTCCTATAAATCCATAAATTGCTCATTTGAAACTATTTGAGTATTAGTCAGTATGAATGAATGAATGAATGAATGAATTTTACCGACATTGTGAGGTCACAAAAGACCTATATGTAAAAAAAATAGATAAAAAATGCATGGTTCTTTAAAAATGAACCGCAACAACAAACCAAATCAATTTATTGAATTCATGGATATCACAATATATATACAATACTAATATTATTTTGTATTATTGTGTCACAGGTTTTAACCACAATGACAAATATGTTATCACAAGTTTATTTTGAGAATACAGGAATTTATTCCACGAAGTTGTCATATTTCACGATGCCGAGTGAAATATGACAACTTCCTGGAATAAATTCCTGTATTCTCAATATCAATCTGTGATAACGATTTTATCTGTCTCTCCCAAAACACATATCGTCGTCCGGATCATTTCCCAGCAAGCTGGATCCACAGTTAAGATCGCTAAAAGCGATGTAACAAATATTCTTTTCTCGGCTCCTAACATTTTGTGAAACGGAAATAATTATATTTTTCATATCAACTTTGGTTTCTGCCAACCTGACGTGAGTCTAATGGCGAGGACCTTCCTAGTGACGTCATTACAATGACAGACTTTGGTTTACAACAAAACCTCGCCACTAGGACCAATTTCACTTCAAATATTGAGGTTGCCTCCATATAACAAATCACTTTAGCATGATGTTAAATTTAGATATTCGTGTTAATGCATCATTCAGAGAGCTAGTAAATATGCATATAGATCGAAACAATTTTGGACTGTTCTCTCAAGGGAAATTACTGCCATAATCGACTATATTTGTCCACCATGGGGGTCTGCCATACAGTCTGTAAAGACGATTATTGGTTGACATATTAACTTATATTTCTATACATTTCACCCACCACTGTGTATACTGTGTTAAATGAATGATGCATTGATCAGAGTTCAGTTGAACTCTGATCAATGAAGATTTTCCATGTTAGGATTTCTCATAACGTGATAGGCACTTCAATATACTTATCAGCTCATCACTACGTCTGCCTCTGGTATTAGACACATTAGGAATACATTTAGAGATGTTGTTCTAAGGTTACAACCCAGGCATGAAAAACCGTTAAGATTACTTGATCTACCTCCAGAATTTTTTCTGACATTCCAGATCAAAAAACTTCACTAATTCACATCTTAGAATAACACAAGGAAACACTCTAGTAATATGAGATAGTCTCGAGTGAGCTCTGGCTAGACTGACTGACTGAGTGACTGAGTGACTGACCTCGATTCAATAACATGAGGAGGGGTGGGCATCAATTAGTATACAACTGCACAATTAGTTGCTACATTGAAGTGAATAATTGAGTTATTTGTCACTTTAATTAGGAAGTGGTGATTGTGATTCACGCTGAGATGGTCTCAATTTTGAGATAAATCAGTTTGCTGTTTCTGTTTCAATGAGTCAATATCATAAATGTGTCTTGACCTTGCTCCACTCCATCCAGGTGTAAATGGGTACTTGGCTATAGGCAGTGATGGCAATTGTAAGTGCTTAGCACCCGCAAGACATTCTTGAGAAAGGCTCATACTTGAACAGGCCTTCCATGGGTGTAATTGTACATTTGGCAAGGTATGTGCATGAGTCTTATACTTGAAGTTCTAAACCTGCACATTTACATTTGCATTTCATTTACACCGGGAGGACCAAACGAGATTGCAGGATAAACAGGAACTAGTTGTGTTTATTTGACGCTAAATGCAAACGATTTGTCATCCATTAGCGAATAAACCACAATTGCGTCATTCCATAATATATTTGCACTGAGGTTCTTGCCCATTCTTCCTCAATGCAGTTTGTTGTGGCCAGGATACGCTGGTATTTGCCCTACCTTTAAATTGTTGACACGAGACAGGTCACCCATAACAAGGGGGTTAATGTGCAACCGAGCATGACGATTGCCAAACACCTCGCTCCCTAACACAGTAAAAGGGTGAACCCATAAAAATCGGGTAAAGGCCCTAGTTCTGTTGTCTAGAACCGAGCAAATGTATGTCTCGGATATCTCAGAACATGGAGACAAGTCTACTCTTGTCTCCATGCTCAGAACAACTCCAACCATGGAGACAAGAGTACTCTTGTCTCCATGCTCAGAACAACTCCAACCATGGAGACAAGAGTACTCTTGTCTCCATGCTCCAACGCTGTCTGCATGTCTGTCTGTTTGTGGTCGGAGTCTATCTTCACTTCATGGCAAAAATCTGTCTGTCTGTCTCAGGGCATTTCCAGAAGCTATGAGTCTCTAACTCTCATTTTACACTACAATGATATACCATGGATATACCAACCATGGATATACCAACCATGGATATACTCCATGTAGCAACCAACCCAGACTGTCTTTTTGGCCACTGTCTGTATATATCAGTCTCTCTGTCTAGCTTTTGGGCTGTCTGTCCCTCTGTAACCCCAACATAGACTTTCGAGACAGGTGTTTATCCTGGTTGTCTTTTTTTTTTACATTTGTGACACTTGGCCGATTTGACTGTCAGTCCCTTTGGCCATTTTGTTCTTTCGGCAAAATAACTGAACATTTGGCCTGGAGATATTTTGTGTTCAACAGACAGTAACCGTTTCTTAAGAGTTGTGTTCGAATTCTTTAACTGCAGGAATTGGTGAATCACGAATTATTATTACAGGAAGTTCATGGGGCAATATTTATTAAAATAAAAGCTGAGTTAATTATGTAATATATCTCACGGACTTGTTTTTTCCTCTTTTGTCCAAGCTGAAAAACCACTTTGCATTTTACTGCAATAGGCCTGTATACAGTATACATATTACTGTACATGGAGCCATGGATGTTAAGCACAGTTGTGTTGCAAATTTATGACTGAAAGATTGAGGAAGTGTAATTTACATAGCAAGCTATAATATATCCACAAGTAATTTGGAATTTCTCAAAGACTATAATTGGCAGTAATAGGAAAGGTCAGTCCAACAATTTATAGCTACAACACCAACTTGGGCAAGGAAATTAAGGAACACTGGAGAAATACTAGAAATATAGACTCCTATGAGTTTTTGTCACAGAAATAACATTCTAGGGCTGATAACTTATCATTTAGAAATGGCTGCAATAACACAGAAAACACACGAATATTTTGATATGATAAAGCAATGTAATCTCTGGAATGTTTGATATGGACGATATCATTTTCATAATTGTGATTTAATTACCATGTCAATTTCAGAGCCCTAATCTATCAATCTGTGATCCTCAGACGAAATACCTCCATTAGCATTGCTGCATTAGGTCGCCGCTTTTCGAATCCAGCCCTGGTTGATCAATCTGTGATAGAGGAAACCCTTATATTTGAATGGTAATCACAATCACATTGCCTTATGGCAATTCCAACGCCCGAATCTCCCAATCTATGAATGCATTATAATTCCCTGGTCAAATTCCAGAGCCCTAATTGATCAGTATAGCCCTGGTAGAGGAAACGCCTCAGCGCTGAGGCTATGGTTAGATTAATGCTGCACTGCATTGCTGTATTTCGATTACAGAGCCGAAGTCTATCAATCTGTGATCCTTTGCAATTGTCATTCTTCTTCTTATGGTGTTTTTTTCTTCTTAATTCCGAAGCCGTAATCTATTAATTTCGATCCTTGATTGTAGAAAGGCCTCCTGTAATTAAGAATGTCACATTATAATCCATTCCAGAGCCCTAATCTTTAACTCTATCTGTCTAGTGCTGAATAAACTCTTTTTCTCAATTCCAGAGCCCTAATCTTTAACTCTATCTGTCTAGTGCTGAATAAACTCTTTTTCTCGATTCCAGAGCCCTAATCTTCAACTCTATCTGTCTAGTGCTGAATAAACTCTTTTTCTCAATTCCAGAGCCCTAATCTTCAACTCTATCTGTCTAGTGCTGAATAAACTCTTTTTCTCAATTCCAGAGCCCTAATCTTTAACTCTATCTGTCTGGTGCTGAATAAACTCTTTTTCTCGATTCCAGAGCCCTAATCTTCAACTCTATCTGTCTGGTGCTGAATAAACTCTTTTTCTCGATTCCAGAGCCCTAATCTTCAACTCTATCTGTCTGGTGCTGAATAAACTCTTTTTCTCAATTCCAGAGCCCTAATCTTTAACTCCATCTGTCTAGTGCTGAATAAACTCTTTTTCTCAATTCCAGAGCCCTAATCTTTAACTCTATCTGTCTGGTGCTGAATAAACTCTTTTTCTCAATTCCAGAGCCCTAATCTTTAACTCTATCTGTCTGGTGCTGAATAAACTCTTTTTCTCAATTCCAGAGCCCTAATCTTTAACTCTATCTGTCTGGTGCTGAATAAACTCTTTTTCTCAATTCCAGAGCCCTAATCTTTAACTCCATCTGTCTAGTGCTGAATAAACTCTTTTTCTCAATTCCAGAGCCCTAATCTTTAACTCTATCTGTCTAGTGCTGAATAAACTCTTTTTCTCGATTCCAGAGCCCTAATCTTCAACTCTATCTGTCTAGTGCTGAATAAACTCTTTTTCTCAATTCCAGAGCCCTAATCTTTAACTCCATCTGTCTAGTGCTGAATAAACTCTTTTTCTCAATTCCAGAGCCCTAATCTTTAACTCTATCTGTCTGGTGCTGAATAAACTCTTTTTCTCAATTCCAGAGCCCTAATCTTTAACTCTATCTGTCTAGTGCTGAATAAACTCTTTTTCTCAATTCCAGAGCCCTAATCTTTAACTCTATCTGTCTGGTGCTGAATAAACTCTTTTTCTCAATTCCAGAGCCCTAATCTTTAACTCTATCTGTCTAGTGCTGAATAAACTCTTTTTCTCAATTCCAGAGCCCTAATCTTCAACTCTATCTGTCTGGTGCTGAATAAACTCTTTTTCTCAATTCCAGAGCCCTAATCTTTAACTCCATCTGTCTAGTGCTGAATAAACTCTTTTTCTCAATTCCAGAGCCCTAATCTTTAACTCTATCTGTCTGGTGCTGAATAAACTCTTTTTCTCAATTCCAGAGCCCTAATCTTTAACTCCATCTGTCTAGTGCTGAATAAACTCTTTTTCTCAATTCCAGAGCCCTAATCTTTAACTCTATCTGTCTAGTGCTGAATAAACTCTTTTTCTCGATTCCAGAGCCCTAATCTTCAACTCTATCTGTCTAGTGCTGAATAAACTCTTTTTCTCAATTCCAGAGCCCTAATCTTCAACTCTATCTGTCTAGTGCTGAAAAAACTCTTTTTCTCAATTCCAGAGCCCTAATCTTCAACTCTATCTGTCTGGTGCTGAATAAACTCTTTTTCTCAATTCCAGAGCCCTAATCTTTAACTCCATCTGTCTAGTGCTGAATAAGCTCTTTTTCTCAATTCCAGAGCCCTAATCTTTAACTCTATCTGTCTGGTGCTGAATAAACTCTTTTTCTCAATTCCAGAGCCCTAATCTTTAACTCTATCTGTCTAGTGCTGAATAAACTCTTTTTCTCAATTCCAGAGCCCTAATCTTTAACTCTATCTGTCTGGTGCTGAATAAACTCTTTTTCTCAATTCCAGAGCCCTAATCTTTAACTCTATCTGTCTGGTGCTGAATAAACTCTTTTTCTCAATTCCAGAGCCCTAATCTTTAACTCCATCTGTCTAGTGCTGAATAAACTCTTTTTCTCAATTCCAGAGCCCTAATCTTTAACTCTATCTGTCTAGTGCTGAATAAACTCTTTTTCTCAATTCCAGAGCCCTAATCTTTAACTCTTTCTGTCTAGTGCTGAATAAACTTTTTTTCTCGATTCCAGAGCCCTAATCTTTAACTCTTTCTGTCTAGTGCTGAATAAACTCTTTTTCTCAATTCCAGAGCCCTAATCTTTAACTCTATCTGTCTAGTGCTGAATAAACTCTTTTTCTCGATTCCAGAGCCCTAATCTTCAACTCTATCTGTCTAGTGCTGAATAAACTCTTTTTCTCAATTCCAGAGCCCTAATCTTCAACTCTATCTGTCTAGTGCTGAATAAACTCTTTTTCTCAATTCCAGAGCCCTAATCTTTAACTCTATTTGTCTAGTGCTGAATAAACTCTTTTTCTCGATTCCAGAGCCCTAATCTTCAACTCTATCTGTCTAGTGCTGAATAAACTCTTTTTCTCAATTCCAGAGCCCTAATCTTTAACTCTATCTGTCTGGTGCTGAATAAACTCTTTTTCTCGATTCCAGAGCCCTAATCTTCAACTCTATCTGTCTGGTGCTGAATAAACTCTTTTTCTCGATTCCAGAGCCCTAATCTTCAACTCTATCTGTCTGGTGCTGAATAAACTCTTTTTCTCAATTCCAGAGCCTTAATCTTTAACTCCATCTGTCTAGTGCTGAATAAACTCTTTTTCTCAATTCCAGAGCCCTAATCTTTAACTCTATCTGTCTGGTGCTGAATAAACTCTTTTTCTCAATTCCAGAGCCCTAATCTTTAACTCTATCTGTCTGGTGCTGAATAAACTCTTTTTCTCAATTCCAGAGCCCTAATCTTTAACTCTATCTGTCTAGTGCTGAATAAACTCTTTTTCTCAATTCCAGAGCCCTAATCTTTAACTCTATCTGTCTGGTGCTGAATAAACTCTTTTTCTCAATTCCAGAGCCCTAATCTTTAACTCTATCTGTCTAGTGCTGAATAAACTCTTTTTCTCAATTCCAGAGCCCTAATCTTCAACTCTATCTGTCTGGTGCTGAATAAACTCTTTTTCTCAATTCCAGAGCCCTAATCTTTAACTCCATCTGTCTAGTGCTGAATAAACTCTTTTTCTCAATTCCAGAGCCCTAATCTTTAACTCTATCTGTCTGGTGCTGAATAAACTCTTTTTCTCAATTCCAGAGCCCTAATCTTTAACTCCATCTGTCTAGTGCTGAATAAACTCTTTTTCTCGATTCCAGAGCCCTAATCTTTAACTCTATCTGTCTAGTGCTGAATAAACTCTTTTTCTCGATTCCAGAGCCCTAATCTTCAACTCTATCTGTCTGGTGCTGAATAAACTCTTTTTCTCAATTCCAGAGCCCTAATCTTTAACTCTATCTGTCTGGTGCTGAATAAACTCTTTTTCTCAATTCCAGAGCCCTAATCTTTAACTCTATCTGTCTAGTGCTGAATAAACTCTTTTTCTCAATTCCAGAGCCCTAATCTTCAACTCTATCTGTCTGGTGCTGAATAAACTCTTTTTCTCAATTCCAGAGCCCTAATCTTTAACTCCATCTGTCTAGTGCTGAATAAACTCTTTTTCTCAATTCCAGAGCCCTAATCTTCAACTCTATCTGTCTAGTGCTGAATAAACTCTTTTTCTCAATTCCAGAGCCCTAATCTTTAACTCTTTCTGTCTAGTGCTGAATAAACTTTTTTTCTCAATTCCAGAGCCCTAATCTTTAACTCTTTCTGTCTAGTGCTGAATAAACTCTTTTTCTCAATTCCAGAGCCCTAATCTTTAACTCTATCTGTCTAGTGCTGAATAAACTCTTTTTCTCGATTCCAGAGCCCTAATCTTCAACTCTATCTGTCTAGTGCTGAATAAACTCTTTTTCTCAATTCCAGAGCCCTAATCTTCAACTCTATCTGTCTAGTGCTGAATAAACTCTTTTTCTCAATTCCAGAGCCCTAATCTTTAACTCTATCTGTCTAGTGCTGAATAAACTCTTTTTCTCAATTCCAGAGCCCTAATCTTCAACTCTATCTGTCTAGTGCTGAATAAACTCTTTTTCTCAATTCCAGAGTCCTAATCTTCAACTCTATCTGTCTGGTGCTGAATAAACTCTTTTTCTCAATTCCAGAGCCCTAATCTTTAACTCTATCTGTCTAGTGCTGAATAAACTCTTTTTCTCAATTCCAGAGCCCTAATCTTTAACTCCATCTGTCTAGTGCTGAATAAACTCTTTTTCTCAATTCCAGAGCCCTAATCTTCAACTCTATCTGTCTGGTGCTGAATAAACTCTTTTTCTCAATTCCAGAGCCCTAATCTTCAACTCTATCTGTCTGGTGCTGAATAAACTCTTTTTCTCGATTCCAGGGCCCTAATCTTCAACTCTATCTGTCTGGTGCTGAATAAACTCTTTTTCTCAATTCCAGAGCCCTAATCTTCAACTCTATCTGTCTGGTGCTGAATAAACTCTTTTTCTCGATTCCAGAGCCCTAATCTTCAACTCCATCTGTCTGGTGCTGAATAAACTCTTTTTCTCGATTCCAGAGCCCTAATCTTCAACTCTATCTGTCTGGTGCTGAATAAACTCTTTTTCTCAATTCCAGAGCCCTAATCTTTAACTCCATCTGTCTAGTGCTGAATAAACTCTTTTTCTCAATTCCAGAGCCCTAATCTTTAACTCTATCTGTCTAGTGCTGAATAAACTCTTTTTCTCAATTCCAGAGCCCTAATCTTTAACTCTATCTGTCTAGTGCTGAATAAACTCTTTTTCTCAATTCCAAAGCCCTAATCTATTATTCTATGAATGCTGTGTTGTAATACCCAAATGTCAATTGCACAGCTCCAATCTATCAGTCTGCTTGATATGAGGAAATACTTCATTTTCTTTTTTAAGTAAGCCCAAAGCCCTATTTTATCTATGAATAACATTCAATTTCAATTGCAGTGCCCATACCTGGCTACGAGTGCTACAGATGCTGGGGACAAGTTGGAAGTACTAAAGAGGAAGTTTTGGATGTAGTGAAAGACAAAGATCTGCAACCGCATCACAACGAAGGATGCGGCCTGGACTTCTACAACACGACGCTCACCCTTAAGAACAGGTGCACGGGGGAGTCCAGGTGTATTGTAAGTCTGCTTTAAGCTTCTTTCTTTTCTATGTGATAATTGGAGGCTTAAATACTGCAGAAATACAACTGAAGTCAATGAGCCACTGGGCCAGCCACTGGGCCAGCCACTGGGCCAGCCACTGGGCCAGCCACTGGGCCAGCCACTGGGCCAGCCACTGGGCCAGCCACTGGGCCAGCCACTGGGCCAGCCACTGGGCCAGCCCTCTCTGGTGCAGAAATATGGGATGTAAAGCCCCACAATTCGAACCCGTCTCACCCACTCACATCTTTATCAGCAAAATCGGACTGACTATACAACAATTGTTTTTAGCTTCAGTAATGATCACTCTAGCTGGCCACAAACACCTGTATATTACACTCTGCAAAGAATCTTGAAAGATCTTGTTGATCATACAGGCAGTCTCAACCGGAGGTTCTGTGTCTTATACCATATATATATCCAGTGAGCTAACATATACACTCTTAGAAAATAGAAGGTTTTCTGTCTCCACCATTGATTACGGGCCAGCTAATAACAGAAACTATAGACACTGCTGCTTTATTGTGATCCTTGTATCACCACCTCCGTCCGTGGTTTGATTCTCACTCCTTTTACTTTTGAAAAAAGTGTTAATATCTGATAACATAATATAACTCGGGCCAAAAAATTGGCTGATCTTCTTTTTATGTATACCACTTATATAAGCAACTGTCATTAATGATTGATACAGCACACAGCAAGATATCCCAAGAGTTCCACTGCACCAATCCTCAAATATGATTGAAGGCTAGCTGTTCTTTGAGTTTTGGTTCATCATTAGTAGCAACAAAGTTGTGCCGCTTAAATGCTCAGAGCTACCATTGGATGGGATTGTTGCAGAAACATAAAATCACATAATCAGCTGACAACTCAAGTTTGTGTCAGCTCACTGTGAGTTAAAATTCTTCACTGAGATAAAGAAGAAATACTGTCTGACAAGCAGTCTTTTAGTTCTGAGGCCACCATTCACCATGATTATTGTCAAACAATGTTTTGTTACAATTTGTTTATTTTCTATCAATTTTCTGTAATAAATGTGATAGTAATGACGTAGAAGATGAACTACATTGCCTCTTAATCTGTAACAATAATGCGGCATCAAGAAATCAATTAATCCTAAAAGCAACTAACCTGATACCAAATTTCTATAACTTAGATAAAACACAACAATTTAAAGCACTGATGTCAAATAAAGAACCTGAAATGATATATGCTCTTGGTAATTTCCTAAATAAAGTAATGTAGACTTTAATTTCCACTGGGCTCCTCTGACATGCCACTTCCTTGACATGACTACCATGACATGACTATCCCATTACAACTGACTACCAACACAAAGTAGATGGGTCAAAATGCCAGGGTCAGCGCAATGTTGCCTGGTGTTTTCTCTTCAATATTTGTTTTTTTGTGTGGAACTTCTGCAAATATGTAAACTGTCAATTTCAATTGTATTGTGATATTATTATCAGTATTTGATTATAATTATGTAAAATTTAATGTTATATTTATGTTGTGATCAATATTTGTTAAAACTTTACTGTTTGATCTGTGATTTATCTTTTATATATATCTTACTTTGAACATATACTTATGGCAACTGGGACCTTGAATTTTTGATATAACCAATGTCAATAAAAACCAAATATATATCTATAAATAAATACATGTAATTAATGACGAGATCTTTCCCTTTCAGACTAAAGTTTATTCATTTGCTGATTACACAGTCTACGTCAGAGGCTGCAGTAGTACTTCAGACTGCACAAAACAACCCGAGTTTGCACCTTATGAGTACAGTGCCAAATGTTGCAGAGGAAATATGTGCAATGTGGCGACACCTGCAGTTTATTCAACCAACTACATGGCAGCGCATTCAATTTCACTTTCGTTCTACATTTTAACAAGATGGTTAGGACTGGAACACTGAATTATGGTATGACAGGGAGAGAAAGTAATGAGTGAGACAGAGAAAGAGATGGACAGTTCCAAAGAAACACTATTCAGGACTTACATTTGTATATTTAAACAGAGAATTACCATTTGTACATACTTTATGCATTTATGAAGAGTTGGCCGATGTTACAACTTTCAGTGTACAGTGTTATGTAGCAAATAAATGTATTTTTTATAGTGTTTTGATTTTAATTCGTTCTTATCCAGGTACAATACATATCGTATTATATATACCCAGTCGGACTGTAGAATTATGTTATTAACGTCTGCAATAGCCAATCACACCACAGAATTACTTTATCAATATCTGCTATAGCTCCAGCCCATTGCCTTTTTTTTTCTGTACAACCTCATTTGTAAACTCTGTCTTCTCACATTTAGTTTATTTGGCATCATATATTATTAGGTACTGGGATTGATTTGTATTCTTATGAGTAATATAAACTTTTCTACATAGTCGAATTGCTTGCTCCCCCACTAGGATTCTTGCTACCCTGAGTTCTCCAAGACCCTCTCCTGCGTAGAGGGCCTGATCGATCGAGGGTCTTGCGTCAAGACTGAAGAAATCATATCAGAAATTAAAAGCTTCCCAAATGTTTTTGGTACCTGAAAATTTTCCCTTGCTAAGGACGGGTGAGGGGCGGGGGCATTATATGTCACCACCCCTGCGATGCAATGAAATTGAACTACTAAATATTTTATAAAAAGTTGTTTTAAACACAATGACATGTCAGATAGGAAAAGAGTACCAGATTCGCCAACTTGATACGAGAGAAATTGTTCCTTCACCAGAGATGTCAGAGATGTTGGCTAAAACCTTTCACTGAATGATGGCCCAAAGGTGGCGCCCATGGATGTACTATATCTCTGCCAAAATGGTCTACCAATGCACATTAATAGCCCCACGTCTAGGGGCCCTAAATATGGAATGTATTATATGCTCAGCCCACTAAGGGCACTACATTTCATACTGCCATCCTCCCACAGCAACCCATGCCAAATCAGCTGATTGACCTTTTGCAGTCTTCTTGGTTGATTTTGCCAGGAGTGTCGATTTCATGGGTTAGGGTTATACAGACCTACTTTGCTTATCCCACCATGACTTTTCCTTCGTTCATGCGAGTGGCCGCAGTCAATGCGCAGACACTGGCCAAGAGGTAAATTAGTAGTGGATCATTGATGCCAAACTATAAACTTGTACTGATTAGTGATATCAAGTGTAATTGCTTTACAAAGCACAAATGTTCCAAAACTAAATTGTGTGAAAAAGAATAATTTCATTTGTGAATTTACAAGGGGGGGGGGGATTGCATTGGTCATCTGTAAGCCCCTGGCTTTTGCGCTCAAAGCGAAACGATACCGTCAGCCAATTAACTACTCATGAGTGATTGCCTGACAAAATGGCAACAAGCAGCCGTTGATTCGTCATGGTGACTTGGGATGATATGACTGGCTGATTGATGATGTCTCCAATAGCAATAATTCACGGAGATGCTATAGAGAATGCAATATAATAGATCAGTAGCCCTGGTAGTTAGTGATAAAATGTATCTATCTATCATAATACATTGTCATTGGCAGGTGTTTTATGATAATTTCATATTGAATTGTGATTGGCTGGTTTTTTTATGAATCATTTCATACTGCCCCCTGATTGGCTAGACATGTTTCATACTGCCTTGTGATTGGTTGCATTATTGGCAGCTTCCAAGTTGCAACTTAGCCTCTACAGAGACAATAGCCCTACATGAAGCATTATATCTTCTCACTTAATAATAAATAACAAACTCCTTTGTTTTAAATATACAGTAATTTATTTGTGAGTCAAGATTACTGTCACCTCTCCAATAACATTTGTATAGTGATATATAAAAACAATTGTAAATAAAGAGAATATGTTAAGATGCATACAAACCTACAGAAATAATGGAATGAAATTATCTGTAGCTAATAATATAGCTAGGACTGACCGGTTTTGTGTTTCACAATTGAAGGTAAATGATAATCATTCATGGCAAAATTAAATCCATTGGTGACAATCAATTAAATTGCAGCAGCAGAGCGGATGAACCAAAAACAAATTTCTAATTGAACTTTTTCTTTCTGTCTGCGAGTTATAGCAAATTAAAGCCTCGCTAATTTTACATTCATAAGTACATTATTATTCCTGTGGGCGGCGCTATTATTCCTAATAAGCATAAAACGTAACCTCAAAATTCTTCAACCACAGCAGTTGCTAAATTAACACACATTATTTTTAAATGAAGTAAGTAGAATCAACCTACTTGCCAACAAAAGAAAAGCATTAAACAAGCACAGAATAAAGAAAGTATTAAAAACCAAGATTAAACAAGAAATTAATGTTAACCGTCATTGATTTCAAAACAAAATCAAGCCATAAGCACCAGAGGGCGCTTCTGACTGTATTCAACAACACATTAGCAGTATAGAGCTATTTATACAATACTTACTACATATATCTTATAAATGCCTTCATGAGTAAAGGTTATAGAAGCGTTTGCTATGAGCGCTGGTAATATCAGTCATTTGAAGAAATTGTTATATACGTGGTTAAAATCTTCAACAAACTCAAAACATCAGTCTTTTAGAGCACATTAAACTTTAAACTTCATACTAGTAGCCACTGCTACTTATATCACAACCTGGGGTTAAAATCAATATCATATTATCATACAATTTTTCCGGTACATAACAGTCCAGCTTGAGACCCCATTGATTACAACAAAGTGGACTAAATAGACAGATGGGTTTATTGCAATCTTGTCCTTGTGGTGAGAGTACTTGTGGTAGGTCGGTGGCTTTACTAGTAAAGAGAGCGATGGCCAAAACGAAAGAAAATAAACAGGTGACATGAAAATTTGTATTTCATAGCATAATTTCAATCTATTCTGCTTGCGTTGAAGATTTATAAAAGGAAGAGGTATTTCAACAATAATTATTTTGCCAAGCTCTGCTTAAATGCAGTTTGGTAGGTGTGGACGTCAGTATCAATTTCCTTGCTGACGTCATACCATTGTGCGTAAGAGTTCATTCTGATGACTCCACCGATGCCAGAAAATATTATGGTGGAGCAGAGGTCATACAGTGCAGTATTTTTTAGCAATAACAAGACTGATTTTAAAGGCACATGAAAGCCTTGAATCAGCCTCGTTAGAGATGAAATTAGCATCAGGCTTGGGTACATCATTAACGGATCAATAATAAAAAATCTCACCTCATTTTTAAGCAAAAAGGTGATTCTTTGCAGGTTAAACTCATACAATGTTTAGGTATTTCATGTCAACTACAACATTACCACAGCAACAGGCAACAGCTAGTAATCATGCCTCATTATATAATGTTGCATGCATTCGTGAAAAGCGAAACACTGTACCGCAATATATCTCATTCATAAATTTGTCAGTAGAAAACAGCGAGAATATCTTCAGATAAAAAATACAGATCGCAAATATTATGCTTGTTAATAGAGGTTAGTCAACATTGAAAGCTAAGCACAGTTATCACATACACTGAAGTGTTTTTTGTTTTTCATACAAGTTAGTCACGTTAAATTACAACAAACTTTGGGGGACGAACAGACATTGCCCCCCCCCCCCCCCCCCTGCAGCAGCCTTAATTACTATATGTTTTCTATGAAATGACCGACAGGAATCACTTTCAGTCATGCTTTTGGCCCCGTAGAGGCTGCCCCCCATAGAGGCAGGGCTGGATCTGCCAGTGCGACAGTACGAACAGAGCAGTTCAGATTTGTATTTTAACTCCAACATTTACACAGAGACCCACTAAAACTTAACACATTTCAAATTTAAGTTTACAATGAAATAAGAAATAATCTACCATGTATATAATTTTTACCATAGTTGCCCCGACCCAATTATCTGTGCCTCCGCATAGTGCAAATTGTGCGTCAATAAGGTCAATTATGGTAAGTGTGAAATGCCCAGGGAATTTACGAAGAGGAGTTGTCTTTCCACGCCATGCCTCTTCATCAATTAATGCATTGAAAGCGATTACAAGTAAATGCGTACATGATGCAAATCTCAATTACATTTTCAATACATAATACAGCTTAATTACATTGATGAGAGGTCAATGACCTGATAAGGACAATTATGTCAAACAATGATCTTAATTAGCTACATCAGGGTAAGCCGGATTACCAGGGACTGAGTGATACCCTGGATTTTGAGGAACGTTCGCTTGCGTTTGAGACGAAGCAACAGGGTAGGGTGGAGGAGCATCTGTGGCGCCCACTTGTGAGGGGTAAGGGGGAGGGACAGCTGACGCCGTTGCGACTACATACGGGGGAGGGGGTCGCAATGGGCCTTCTCTTCTTTGGTTTTGTGAGCTATCAACTTGTGAGGTATCATTTTGCGACGTACTATTACGAGGTCCCAAGGCTTCGATTTCTTTTGGGGAAGCGGCGGTCAAACTACCGACTCCATACGGTTGATGAGTCGATGCACTTGCTTGGTAACTTGGTTGGTTGATTGGTTGATTGGTTGCTTGGGACGGTTGGTTGGTTGATTTGCTTTGTGCTTGTTGTTGTCTTGTTCCAGGTCCAATTGGGTTTACTTGGGTGGACTGAAAGAATAAAGATAAAATATCAAAGCGTCATATCACACCATAATCTTTAATTATGGCTAAACTCCATATTTAGGCAAATGTAATTCTCGATAGTGAGGTAACCTCGTTTTTGATGTTACTTCGATGGTACTGATGCAGAATTGCAAACACACCAGGTATAATAATATTATAATATCTCATTCGTTAAATTGAGTTCATCAAAAGCTATTATCATCTTCCCACCTTGTTCATGAATGTTAATTAATCATTAAAGTGACATCGTAAAGTCCTAGAAATAACCCCATGCGTTATACAGAAAACATCATATGGGACAAAGTGCCTGCTACAAGAATTGTCTTATCATTGAAAGGTGTTAGAACTCAGAATGATGTTTTTGCCAAATACCGTATTTTCCTGATTACAACAAAGGTATTTTTAAAATTTGAACTAAACAACTGATTTGTAATAACCTTGACAAACATATCAAAGTAAGTTATTCTAAATCGAGAATGGGGATATAAAAAAATTTAAAAAACCCCATTAATTAATTAAAAGTGTTGAATATCATCTCACAACAAAATAAAACCTTGGGTTGCAATCAAAACAATACGGTAGCTGTTTGAAAGTCATGATGTTGAAAAAATGAAGCATACCAAAAAGAAAGAATAAAGGGTTAGCAAATAAAGCAAAAAGAAAATTTGAAAGAAATGCAAAGAATAAGGCACTTGCAAATAATGCTATAGAACAAGTCACTTGGTCTCAACATCCCTCATCCATTTAATGAAATCAATTTTGTCCCTCTCCTTACTCTTAAATCTTATATCAACATATTTCTTAGACATACATGGTACAACAAATAATGGAAGCATAATAATGGACAAAAACAAAAAGGAAATCAAGGTCTTCGCCTAGTTATGCGCTAATTTTCGCATTGCCTGAGCTCTGCCGTTTATTTATTATCGGTTATTTTTTTTGTTCGCTAGTAAATCGTCAGGGAACATTACACAGGCTGAGTTGGCTGACCTAAAATTCTGTGTCGCTTTGATTTTGGGGGTATTTTAACGACCTGCTAATCCAAATATGTGTGTTGTGTGATGAAAATACTACAATATCCAGCGATGGATATTTAAATTTTTTTCCCCCTGTGCATTCATATTATTCTTGACAAGTCAGCCTATGCAATGCCCACTGGTTGTCAGTGGTGTTGACAACAATTAACAGATACACTCGGCGACACTAATTCTTGCCACGACATCAAAATTCACCACTTAGAATAAAGTGCAATAAACACTAATTAGATGGCTGTCGGAGTGACAGAGTTCTGTCAATGATTAGTTTTGTAACAAGTCATGAACTTGCAAGGTGTATTATCATGTTTTACGGGGGTGGCGAATCTCGATGTCGTGGCGAATTTCAATGTCACCGAGTGTAATAGACGATAGTGCCTAGTGAGCAGCTCAGTGTCTTGGGCAAATTTTCGTCATGCAAAAAAACTTAAAAAAATAAAAGCCCTTACTTGTAAGCAGGAACAGTGCATGTGGCCTAAAAATTAAAATTATCATAAATTATGCAAATTTATGCAAATCTGTGGAGGTTATTGGGTCGTGTGTGATGTGTCACAAACGCAGGTTAGCTTGTACTACGAATCCACAAATAAGAGGTATTTCAACAAATCAAGATGGGTAAATTATCATAAATTATGCAAATCTGGGGTGAAACTATCCATGACAACAGTGGAAGTGACAATACAACATTAGGACAACAAAAATGTTGGCAAAAAGTAATATATCTTTGGTTGTTTCGTAAATTTAGTACTTCATGACCAACTCGCTATTTTGAAACCTCATCAAGGACAATTACTGATATGAGCTTACAACCCCAAAAAAAAGTTACAAACACTTCTCTTAAAATTACTTTTAAATCCACTGAATCTCAGGCAAACCAATTCACCATCTCACAATCACCCGCTTAATACAAATCCCAAATATTAAAAATGCTTAAGAAAAAGTAGGAAGATGCATAAGATTGAACATCTGGAGGGTTTATCACGGGTCCCACAAAATGCACAACTAAAATTAAATGTATTTTATGATTTCTTCTTTGCGATTTTTCAGCAATTTCACTTCTGATGACTTGATAGCAAATATTATTGGATTTATTCAAGGCCATGAAATCTTTCAGTTTTCCAATTCGCTAATGACGTAAAAGCTTGTTTATTTCTTTTCTTTTTTCATCCTAGTGTAGAATTTGTATTGCATTGCTAAGGCCCATATAAGGGTTTCAAAAGGAAGACATTTTCCACTGATCAAGCAAACCATTCTATCCAAGATTGACCTGATCGATGAACTGCATGTGTCCAATATAGTTTATTTCATTTGGTGGGAGCCATGACAACAAGCTAAATAGTGATGAATAAGTGCAGTATCATTTAAAATTAGACCACTTAATAAACTACACTTACAATAACTCTGACAGCATATTGAGCATCCCACTCCGACACCGTCGTAAGGGGCGACTTTAATTGACCGTCCTTCAAAACCCCAATTCGACAATTATCCTCCTTTTTGGAAATGAGAATCACAAAATTTTTGTCGATCTGGCTCAACCGGAACAGAGTTTCTACTCCCGCTGGGGTCCCTGGAGGCTGAGAAGAAAATGCCATTGATAATTATTATTTTTCATGCCAAATTGAGGGCGAAATGTTTCCATTGTCCACTCGCATCATTATTAGAGTTTATGGACCCAAAAGCAATGTAAACTCTCAGCAGAAATGTAAAATTTGTAAATATTAATCAATTTCATCTGCTCAAGAATATGACTGAAAGATTAAGCCTATGATCAGTCGTCTAACCCACGTTCCATCCTGCTCCTCACAACATTGAGTGATTTTATTAAGACCAATCATTTGGAACTTACAGATGGTCGAAGTAGTTTTGATATTTGTCAATTTACTGTTTACATTTGACTTTTGCATTAATTAGTGAGAGCACGAATACTTAATTAAGTTCTAAAGATAAGTGGAAGTTACCTGGGCACATGTTTATTTACCAAGCCTTTTCTTTTAAAGTGGAATACTTTTGGTTCAGTACGGCATCATTAAATATATAAAATTAAAGACTCCTGTAAACTGAATTGGATAAGGGCCTGTTCCCTTTATTAGGGGGGGGGGGGGGTCTCCAATCGAGAAAAAGAGGGGGAGTGGGGAGTGGTTAACCAGTATTTTCTTAATATCTTAATTTAGAAAAAAGAGGTGGTAGTGGGGTGTTTTAAAAAACAAAAAGCAGGGTTGGGGGGTTTCTGAAAATTTTCCTGTCCACCCCCACCCCACACTTTCAAATTAACAGCCCTAAATCAAAACTCTTGACTTACAATGTGGACGATATACAACATGCCATTCTGCAAAGCCAGGAAGTTGTCTTGATTCTGAAGACTGATGACGTTCCTGCCATGGTTAATAATTCTCCATTGTGCTGCCGAAAGAGATAAAAAATGTATTACCCATTACCTTACTCAATTGGCTAAATTATATAATTATATCACAGCAAAAAGACGGCACAGATTGTATGTGTCAGCGCAACTTCACCAAGTCCAACAAAACTTGAGCAACCTCTACTGACCATTATATGCAGTGGGTCCCTCTAATCCTAATCCGTCCACCACTAACTGACCGCTGGCCGCTTGGACAATCTGCAAGGCTTTCCCACTGCTTCTTGAAATCAGCTGAAGGACGTTCCCCGTGGTAAACGCATCCTGTAAGACAAATAACAATGCTATAACTGTGAATATATGGCCAGAAATTAACACAGTGCAATGTTTTTGCTTCAAATTGGCATGTCTATTGAAATTCATATATCAATTAAGAAAACTCTAACCAAAACTTTCAATTACATTAATTAATTCTCTCCCCCAATTAGAACAATATCCCAACCAATTGCATTTTGAAATGTTGCCAGGGACTGCGTATGCAACTCTGGTAATCATAACTTTGACTGGACAATTTTCTCTCTCATAGATTTTTGTTTTGTGACTACTTCTTGTTGTACACACTCAATTGTAGATTATAATCATGCAATAACTTTTAATGTGGCACTAATAAGAGCAGGTCTCTATTACTTGTATTATTTGCTTAGCGAGTGAAAACATATGTATAATCTATTGATAATGTATACTAGTGCTCCATACCTGTACAATATTTATCGAGTAAACTGGTACACTGCCTCCGATATGAATAACGGTACAGAGGCGCCGTTTTTCTATATGATACGACGGCCGTCATTTTGCCATATTGAGACATTGAAAAAGTGTTTAAATTGTCTTGTGCAGTCCTAAATTTATTGCACTTTTATGATGAATTACAATTAGGAAGTGAATCGAAGGTCAGTAAGGTGTGAATTGGACTTGACTATACCCCCAACAAGTGTCAATAATTAATTGCAATTCAACATGATTACACACCAAGGCAGAACAAAAAGCATTGCATGAGATCAAAGTGTATCTTAATTGAACTTCCTACTATTAGTCTATTACCTCAGGTTACTAGTAAGATATGAATAAATAATATATAGATCAGTCATGAATTAATTGATTAATGTCCACTAAGTTTTTTTGCCATTCTTTGCACGGAGCAACACAAAATGGAGAAATTATAAATAAGTCAAAACCAACTTTTGGCAATTAACCATGATGTCATTCACTTTGCCTGAACCAAAAGCAATTAACGTGAAAAAACAAAAACCAGCTGAATAACACACAGCGAGTTAATTATTACTGGCATTTCTGTTCATTCTGAGCATTCCATCCTTGCAATTATGAAAAGAAAACGTTGAAAACATGCTTAAATTTATGTTGCCCTACTATGATATAGAATTATCTATAGGTTTTATAGGTCAGAGACTTCCAACCAGGTTTTACACAGTTCTTGGATTTAGAGATAGTAGACATTGTACATTTTCTGATATTATTGTTGATTATGAAATATGATTATGATGTATGAATAACTAAACACGGGTTTAGTGCAGTATAGCGGACCCAAATTTATGCCTATATTTGGATTGCATTAAATATGAAAATAATCACTATTTTTGACAAAATTTCGTGCTAGTACACAATAAGGATAACATTTTTGTAGAGTTGCAGGGGTTTGGGGGCAGTAGCCCCCCGAGAAAAACAAAATGTAAACAATAACAAGCAGCGTTCTTGCCTTGAAGCCGCCGTTTGTTTGTGATGTCACATATTGAATTCAAGCATTTGACGTCATTGGCCTGGCAATGGGACTTGCTAAATATGGTCTTAAATTTGGGTCCGCTATACTGCACTTTTTCCCTAAACACATTTGAGAAACTAGATGAATTTTAGACTTCTACCAAGTATTGGCTTTAAAAGCGTGATTGCCCCATCATGCACAATATTTGTGGTCCCCAAGCCATTCTATTCTATTTCTTTATTCCAACTGCATATCGACGATACGTATCGAATATCCATTGAATGTATCGATTCGATGATACGTATCGTATTGATGTGGGAATAGTTAGTAGAAGTAGACTAATTTTTTTTTAATTTTATTTCTATTTTGACAAATGTATCACGATTGATATGAACATGTCAATAAAAGCAATATATATTACATTGTGAAAATGACAAATGTATCATTTTGGGAAATCTGTCAATAAAAATTTCTCTTTCTCATTAAGAAATAGCATCCCTGGCTATTTGTACCAAACCCACTGATAATTTGATGTTTAAAAATATCTGATTCCTGAAGCATAGTTTAATTCACTTATAACAAATCACATTTAACAAAAGTCTAAATAAATTTTAGAATTTATTAATTTATCATGTTTTCGTAAAGATGAAAATCACCATGTGACTAAGCCCTGTTGTTAATTAATACAATTATTATTATGAGAACAGTCATGTTTTGATAATTCTAAATTCTATAACAGACAGTAGCAGCACTGCATGCAGTAGCGTCTTTTCACTGAGCAGCCCGGAATTCAGCAAGACGTAAGTCTGTCCTCTCCTCTTATTACTCATTTTGCTTTTCAGACATAGAAAATCACAACCCACTGATTCAATAAATATAACTTTCTCAGGGAAATGACAAAAATCAACTTTTTCAGCCAATAAAATTGCAGTATTCTGTTTTACCCACCTGGTGGAAATACAGAGAAGCTGCAGTGAAATTCCACTATTAACACAAGTTAGCCTAATTAGTATCAATACACAATATTTACCAATACAGGGCTACTCCAATGCTCATCAACCGTCTTGTTCACATCTTTGGCTAAACTATCCATCCCTCGAGAAACATCTCGACCGAGTTTTCCAGCTTCTTTCTTAAGAGAACTGAGGAATCCGCCAGGCTGTAACAGAAAAGAATCAGTTAATTACTATAAATATTGGATCACAATTTAAATGATAGGCCATTCAGCTTTGATTTTGAGTGCTGTGTTTTCTAATTATTAGTGATGAGGTAGTAAAATTGCCAATATTAGATACATTACCATATTGATGGGTTGTTCCGGCGTTCACTCTTAGACGTCAAAATTGTATTCACTTCTGAAATGAAATGTAAATTAACTTAAGTTATACATGCATCTAAGTCAGTGAATACCACTAAACTTATACGATAGCATAAATAGCAGGGTACACACAATTTGATAACAATTGAGCTATTTTATATGCCCATGCCATGGCCCATGGATGAGAAGATTTGTGATCAATTTTTCGCAATAATGCCAATATAGATATCATATTATGATATATCACTGAAAAATATGAAAGTTGTAGGTACTAGATGGACCACTTGCATAAAAAAAACGCCACAATAGATTGCACAGGTTTATATAGACAGAATTAATCAACGGACGACAGTGAGCTGGTCAGTGACTGACTGAGCGAGAAATTCATGACTCAGTTGAGAATGACACTGAATCAGCTGGAATCAAAATGTTTCGCGAAATTTCGCTTGAGAGTGAGTCTCAGACTCCCTAAATTCGACTGAAAGTCTTCAATCGCACCACACAGTCGCCAAAATGTTCATAAATATTCAAGGAAGCAAATGATTTACAATAAAAGTGATATTTTCACCTGTCAGATGTGAAATTCGCGCAGCAACAATTTGACAGCTCACCTGAAATCTTCCAGAACGATTTTTGTTGACACAAAACTTGGGTGTCGCATAAAATGTGCGGGTCACAAATAATATACTTATATTAATTTTTCCTGTTTTTAACTAATGAAATTAATTCTTAATGCAATATAAGATTTTATACAGCTAAATTTTAATAAATAATCTGAAACTAAATTAAAAATTGAAGTGGATATCGTTTATGAGACACGCACTACCAAAACCACAAAATTTGGCAAAATGTGAAATTATTACGGATTCTTTGAACAATTTGTGATATGTAGAAGCCCGAATGATGTCATTTTCATGAATAAGATGATGAGACTTTAGAAAACGATGTTTCTGTTTTATTCGTTGCTGGCTGTGTGGTGCTTGCTTGGGGTGGATGGCCAGTTGGTTGTGAATGTGAAAAACAAAGGAGGAGAAATCATCAAAGAAACCATCCAGGTATGTGACTGGAAAAGATTAAATACTTGTTAATCAATAGAACACTTTGCAATAATTATTTAAAAAAAAATGCAGGATCTGTCTGCAAAAAATCATTGATGGGCCATAGGTGTGCATGTATTGTAATTTTGGAGTCTGACACACTATAATTCTGCTTCGTGATGCTTCTCACTATTTGATATAATCTTTCAGATTGCCTCTGTTGTAAATAAATAGGTTATCAATGTTAAAATACTTTGTATATAATATTCAAATCTGTTTTTATTAATAATGAGTTAAGATGGGTTCATTAAGAAAAAATTTGAAGACCTGAAAAGCACTGCATTTATATACAAAATAACAGTCAGTCGTTGGAAGCTTTAGCAGCACAATTGAATATTGGAATGTAGTGCACAATAATGCTAAGTACAGTCAGTACCGTTATGGGGTACTGGTACAGTGTATGTTTGGAGGGAAGTTGCTTGGGCCCTTCAACCCTATGAATACTGTGCCCAACAGTAATTTATGGTAGATCTGGGCTTGGATGGTCTCTGTTTATCCAAGATCTGGGAAACCACCATGCTTTGGGGTTGCTTGCATGCCAGTGAACCAGGGACGCTTTGCAACATCGATGGCATCATGAACTTGCACATGAAGTGTAACATGATTCTGGAAGAGAATTTGAAGCCCTCAGCGGAACAAACAAAACAAGAAGTTAAAATTTTGTCGAAATTGGGTTTAACAGCATAAACAATCTTCAAAGGCAAAAACTTCCTTCATAAGCATGATAACAATAACAACTGGTGTCAACACGGCTCACAAAATCTAAATTAATGTTTCGAAGTGCCCAAACCAAAGCCTTGATCTAAATCCATTATAACCTGTAGGGCTCTGTATCGTTTGATTCAAATGATACGATATGCATCATCGATACACTCATTCGATACACGATACGTATCGGCGATACATATTTGTAGCTATATATAAATAAAACAAATTTATTATTCGAATAGTTTAGGGAATCTGACATTTCAGGTTTGGATGTTTTGGTTGTCTGACGTTTTGACTTGATACTGCTCCAACAAGCTAATCACTGATTGGCTGTTATATTTTGGGACTACTCATTTCGAACAATCTTAGCGCATAACACAAAGTAATCAAAAGGGCTGTTGTCACTGATAATCACGACGATCTTAGCTACGTTTTGAAAGGAAATTGGTTTATATTTTGCATCTTAGGGACAGAATAAATATATTTTATGGTTTAACGATATGATACCGAAAACCACACGTCGTATACCGGTTCTTTTATCGATTGCTTGTTACCGGTGTGACCAATAATCACCGAACCGGTGTAGAGCCCTAATAACCTGCCTAAGTTTTATTGCATTGTACACTGGACCACTGAATCATGAACTCCTCATTGACAACAAACTCCATTGAATTACCAATTGCAATTGAATGTCTAACACCCCCACCCTGGAGGCTGGAGTGAATGGAGTCAGTGGAGTGTCTCACTGTTTCTATATAGGTTTTTATTGACATGTGGATATCAAACACAGATACATATGTCATTCTTTAGAACCCTAATTCAGTTAAATTGCATTAGAAATAGTACAATCAGGCTGGAATATAGAGAATATATTATACCTCTATTCAGAGTCTATTGCCATTTGCTACAGATTTATTTAATTTATATATATATATATATATATATATATATAAGAGCATCATATATATCTATATATCTTATGCTTAGTGTTTAGTATTGTTATTGAACCTGAATTGTTGTGCTAAAACTATTTGTTGGTGCTTTTTAATCAGTATTATTACTATTATTTGTTTAGTTCCGGGTGCTTTAGAATTTCTAAGACAGACTATGTAGTGTTGATTAGTATTAGTCATAATATAGCTCTACTTATTTAATTATTTTAACTGTTGATCCATGTATTTCTATTATCTTTTGCCATTTATTATCTTGTCATGCTGACACATGTATCAATTTGATATTTAGCTGTCAATAAAAATCTCTATATATTTTTTTTCAGGCAAACACAACACTGGACACCGTCTCATTAGATTTCCAGAAATCAGATGGAACCGTTATCACTCAGTTCATAGACTTCAAAAATGTAAGTATGTTCATGAATTGATGTTTATTGTTAATATACATGTAATTATGAGATCACACCTGGTTGCAGCTATGTCTGAACATGAAATTTAATTTCAGATCTGTCCCATTAAATGAGATTGTTTGCACAATTTTGTCTTACTTAGAAACTACTAGATATAGCATATCATATGTGTCTCTCTCTGAAAATGATATTCTTGATTGTTTGTCACTTAGAAACTTAACTGTTGATTGTGCCTCACTTTCAGGAGGTGCATTTCTTCCGCATTCTTCTGTTGGGCGAGGAGGAGCTGAACCAACCTCAGCAACAAGTCATGTGCTTCGTGGTGCGGTTCATTAAGAACGAATTCATCTCGTCCGATGCTATGTCCAAACTCAGACAAGTAAGAGCCTTAGAAGTGCCGTGATTAGTTGTAAATTACTTTCAGTCATTGCATGGAACAGGTTTTATATTCCAAGATCATAATATTATCAATAGTGACAATACACAACAGAAGATGATGAGTAGATGTTATTCCACCATTCTTAATATAGAGAGTTCACTATTATCTTGCAGCCCTAATAGGGGTGTAGTGTTTTCGATCAATCTTCCAATTCAGAAGTTGGATGTTGTTATTGGGTCATTAGTCTTGTAAAGCAACAAATTGGCACTTAAAGCTCACAAAAATTTTAATGGGCTAAGAGTGAATAACAAACTTTTTTTACATTTTTTGCGAATGATAATTATTCCAGAAAAATCCAAACGCAATACGTCACCCAGAAGACGACAAAGGCTCGGAAGCATCCGTCAAGGACAGAATAATCGACCTTGACAAGAGCCAGGTCTTCTCCCCTTTCCTGTCCAACTTATGCGAAGATGCCAAAGGAACAACCTACATCAGCGATTCTGACGTTAGGTTGCTCTCTCGAAGTGAGTCTTATCAGTTAAATGACAGTGGTTGTCTTACACAAAACAATGTCTTTATTGTATGAGCCAAAATAAGTGCCCACTTGTTTTTTGGTCTTATTTTTACATATATGCCACGAGAAGCACAAAATAGATATAATGTTGCCAAAAATCCATACAAACGCCTCTCAGTACAAAATAACTTAAAGTCCCCATCTTTGCAATGATAATTTTTGCCACTTTTTGGACAGAGAAGCCCTGTCATTCCATCCAATTCTCTGTCATGAAAGGTGAGGGATTGTCTTGATTTTGTTGTAATCCAGCCACAGAATGGTCTTGAACTGAGCCACTAAGCATGCAGATGGCCGGTTACTGGACGGATCTTGGAAACAACAGCCCATTCTTGAAAAAAATTGGCTATTTTTGCGGTATTGGGCCGATTTTACAGCTCTTGGCCTTAAATGCAACCCTACTGTAGTGCCCTGGAGCTTTACTGCATTTTGACAACTTCCGGTTGACTTCAGAGCTGTCTTTTGTGCATTGTAAGGCCTTTGCCACTCCAGAGAAGTCATGCTAAAGTGTATTTAGCGTGTAATTGGCTAATTCCACCTTAATTTTGTCTGTTAGAGACCTTTTTGAGCTGTAGTGAGTGTGGGATGTCCGTTAGTTGATCGTCGCGAAAATGGTTCTTGCCCAGTATGCAACCCGAGATCGTCAAAAATGGGGGGAAATGCTGTGAGTTGGATCACCAGTGTACGGATCACCAGTGTACCCCTCATGCCTGGAACACCAATTGAATACTGCTGATGGCAATTTGGTGCTCAAAAGGTGTGAACCTTAAAGAGATAATTGTTATCAGTAATCCTATAATAAATTGCTATTCAGCTCAGTAGCCCATGACTTTTAATAAGATCAACCAATTGTTGTCAAGGAATGATTTGTAAAATTGGATTATCACTTTTCAAAAGAACAAGGTAGATAATTTGTTATTACCATAATAAGAGTCTTTTCACTGAGCAGCCCTGAATTCAGCAGGACATAAATCTTTCAATACTTCTTTTTATCAGCGCTCTAGAAAGTTGGGATTTGAATTGTTGAGAACATTTGACATTTTGTCCACTTTTTGCCGCTCCATACCATTTGTGGCAAAATATGCCCAAAAAACAAGTGGTAATTCATTATGAATCCTGGTATAGGTTGTTTGTTATGTGCGATGTTTTACCTTCCTCCAAGGAGTAGTACCAGATCCAGTCAGGTTCAACCGAGGTGCGGTTCTGGCTAATCTGCTAATTGCGTAAAAACTAAAAACCTAAGACCACTTGTTTAATTTCAATATCAGGCCACTTCTCAATCATTAATAACTCGCTCATGGCTGCTGTACATAATTTCGCCTTTAATAGTTGTTTTGATAATGGTAAAAAATGTCTTCTTTTCAGCTCTCAATAAAGACTACTACGTGTTACAAGAATCAACCAAAGCGCCCTCTATGGACAAAATAGGAAACTGCAAATCAATGCAAGACGTCTCCAAGCCATGCGTCTGTCGATACGAGGTCTGCGTGGGGTGGTATCCGTGCGGCCTGAAATATTGCCACGGGAAAGATTCGAGTGGCAAAGTGGTCAGCTACAGATGCGGAATCAAGACATGTAGGAAATGCAGACAGTTTGATTATTACGTCCCTCATAAGGCACATTGTATGTGGGAGATGCCCGATTGAGTGATAATAGGCTTACTAATCTAATCGCATTTAGTTTATATATACGCTATATTACCGTATATTACGTCATCTGGCGTTTTTCTTTGGAGTATTACAAGCTTAAAAGGGCACCATATGTAAACAAAGTCTGACTGATGCTAGTCAGTCATTTATTAAGAATCTTACAGGAAATGTGGGAGTATATTTCAATAAAATACCCACAATTGTTGTGGTTTCTCCATAAAACCAAACTGATTCTAATACATTTATGTGCAAAATCACATTAAATATATTGTGAATGAGAACATTTTAATGTCAAAAATGACTACCGATTATTGTGAATTTTGTGAACATTCATTGGATCTGGAAAAGTTGTCTTCAGAACCTGTGCTGGAAAATGATACAGCTTTGTGAAAAATTTATTAGACTTGCTTGTTATGATGATAATCTGATGACTGTAGATGAATTCCCTTGCAGTCCAATCCAACGTAAGCTACTTTGGATGTAGATGCAAAGTCTCAAGATCTGCATATGTCCCCTAAGTACCGTATTTTCTCATGCAAAGTCTCAAGATCTGCATATGTCCCCTAAGTACCGTATTTTCTCGATGAAAAGACAGGTGTGCAGAAGAGGCCCGGGGTTAGTGCGACCTTGATTTTATCATAATCTCAAATAAATGCAGGAATCATTTTGAAGTGGGATGAAAACATTTTGAAGTTGGGGTAAGAACCGTCTATAATTAAGAGGCCATGGCCTTTTGTTATTACTGTTATTAAAGCAACTACGGTAATTTTGTTAAAAGTGATGGTTTTACTTGTACCATCCATAGTGAGACGGTGTTCGTCTGTTGTGGGGATTTACTTATCTTTGTTAATACATGAAAAAGTGGACTAATTGTTTTTGGTATACTTGTACTTTAACCTTTTATATGGTGCTATGTTTATTTATGCCAAAAAGTATTTAAACATTTTATGCGGTGTATCCTTACAATATGAAATGATTATGAAATGACATGTTGTGGTCGACATTTATAAAATATGATAGAGACAATAAACTATGAATTTTTATAAAAAGAAAACTGCAGCGAGTTTTTATTTCTTAAATACTAAGAAATACAGATCAGAAACACAACAATTTTGAAACAACAAAATACAATATTATAATTGCCTTACCATATTGCCAAAATAAGCAAATCCTAAAGTTTTGCATGACTCAAACTTAAGTTAACAAACGTTTAAATTGAATTGCAGATTACATTTATATTCAACACGAGTCATAACTTTGCCTAACTGATATCAAACCCAGAAGGTTGAGCTTTGACGAAGTTCACTGTATTAAAATTCTAAGGAACATCACCCAGTTGCATTGATATGGCAATGATGTTAACTACTTAGAAATTTGCAGTTTCACAATTGACATATTAGTAGTGTGTAAATGAATCAAGTTTGGACAAAAATTGCATAACAGGGTACAGTTAAAAACGTCGTTAAAAATACTCCTAAACAGTTTGCATAAACATGGTGATTTAATTGCACTTCTGTACGAGTGTTTGCGTAAGCACTGACATTGAGACTCCATAAAGTTTAATTTACAGCTAATACTGTCGATATATTAATATCATCCATGACTGAGTAGAGATCGAGGCTAATTGCCATCGAGAGATCTTATCATAATATACAGAAATAGCCTGCTCTTTTTTTTAAGCAGAACACCTAACAATAGTAACAGACGTGGCCAGTATTGAAAACATCCTGTTGTTGTGAATAAAGACAAGTTAATCTGTCCGTCGTATGTCTGTGGAGAATTGTACTAAGATGGTCTATCTTAGCGAACTAATTGTGTTCATAATCAATCTAGACCCGTATTTCTAAGGAAGTCTTAATTGCCTCGGTTGATTGACAGCTTGCCTCTGGAGGCGTTTCAACAGCATAACAATTTCATGCCCTTAAATGACACATCATAGCTTCCATTTTCTTTCGCTTGTTTTAAGACAAGAAGTCGTTTTGTTCAAACAGAGCTGATCCTAATATGGCCCCTGGTGTGCCGCCACTTTTGGGTGATCCCTCTTCGTGACCAACGAAAGTCTCCGAGATGTTTATAGCGTCAACCAACATATACCCCGCAGGGTGCTCCTCCAAATGGGATTCCATTTCTTTGATGTCCGTTGTTGTTAAGTGGCAAGTCTTGCACTGGTACATTGTGTCCTCTCCTTGAAATTCAAACATACCAACATCAGTGCATTGCATCAATTAGGGCTGTTCCATTTAAAAGAGGGGAGGGGACTAGAGGACATTTCAGATAACGGGAGGGGTGGGGATCTGATGAAAACTGTTGGAAGACCCTTTAAGGCTAGTTGCTGCTCTCGAGGGCCCAATTATGATTGTACAATATCATATGAACATAAGTGATACATTATATTGTTAAAAAATGTATACATTTATTATCATTTAAAGTGGAAAAACTGAGAATATTAAATTATTATTACCTCCCAAGTTGTGTGTACACTCATGGGATCTATATTTCTCAAACTCGTAGGAATGCATTTTGCACGTTCCCGTTGGACAGAAGAACAGGCCACTTCTCTGTCTTGCTGCCTTTCGTCTCAGATCTACGGCTTTTTGTTCCTGAATTTGGAAAGAAAACAGAGAAAGGAATCATTAATTGATATGAGTGCAAATCAGTAATTTCTTATTACATAATGTGAGCGCTCATCTAATCTAACACGTCCTAACAAGTCAAGTGAGCGCTGACCTAACAATTCCTATCATGTAACACTTCTTATGCGAGTGCTCATCCACATTTCCAATTAAGAAATACCAGTGCTCATCTGATATACATTCATTCCAATGAAGTAATATCAGCGCTTATCTGACACTGCCAATTACATAATATGAGCGTAATTCATACTGGTTTATAACGAGCATGCTATCAACAAGGAATATATTACGGTCATTATCTGCTAACAATCCAATGAATGACGTCACAAGCAAACAATGGCGGTGATCAATTTCAAGGCAAGAAATTATTGTTTATTGTTTATTTTTATATTATTTCTATTGTGTGCCAGAACATAATTCGGGAAAAAATAGTGATTATTTCTAGATTTCTTGATGCAACATATGGGCATAAATTTGGGTCCGCTATACTGCACTAAACCCACTCTTATTAAATACATAATAAACTATTTCTTACCAACTGGAAATGCTGTTGTTGCAAATGAATCCTCAATCCATTAAATTCGTTTGTGGTCAGTTCACAGTGCGAACACTTGTACCTCACAATGACAGAGTCCACACCCTGGTAGGGGTAGAGTACCTGTCAATCAATTCATGGCTAATTAGTAGAGCTAGGAATCAGTTCCATTTTTTGCAATAGACTTCTGGCAACCGATTATCGATTAATAATTGATTATTTGATGTAACCCACACAAAGTGTTAATGCTGTGCTACTTCAATGAAATAGGTCTTTTTTTTTATATGAATCATTAGTACTTGCAGTTCAATCCAGGTGGCGAATTTTCACGGCAAAACAGGCGATAATATAGCGCGTGAAGTTATCAAGGTTACAAATCAATAATCAAGAATCAAATTTTCCAGATTTTCGATTCGATTAATCGATAATCTTTGATAATCGCCAAGCCCCATTTATTAGCTGTGATTAACTAATCATTTTAAAGGAAATCAATAAGCTAGAGAAATATACCAACTGGTCAAAGGAATTACTGGTTAATTAAGCAAATAATAGGAATAGCAATACGGGTATTTTTATTAACTAATGAAGGAATTTGTCATTAAATCAGGAAGACAAACTTTGTTATTTTATGTAATTCCAAAATCCATGATTTCCATTGAATGAATAGTTTTAGAGGCCAATAGAAATATGTAGAATGAATCTTTCATTGTATTGGTTGGCTGTCATTCCATATAACAAAATTCTAATAAGTCCATCAGTTAGATAAGTAAAAAAGCTTTATGGAATATAAAAACATTTCATTTCTTGAAGTAATAGGGGAATATCACTCTCAATCAGTGCAAATTACAGACACAAACGTACCTTTCTTTTCCCATCAGGGTCCGTTACAATCACGGGACTTTTCGATTTCTTGTGTTTACTGCTTTTCTTCTTCTTCTTCTTGGACTAAAATACAAATCAAAGAACTGACATTAGGGATTTTTAGTGCGTCATTAACTAAATTACACTACAAATAGCAAAGATTAAAATGTGTTCAATATTAAGAATTGAAGATATAGCTTGACGACTATATAAATTTGCTAAATATGTCATTTGGCACTTCAAGAGGTCAATAAGTGCAACCGTTAATTTCAATTTCATAGCCAACAAAGTAGTTCTTTTAAAAAATATCACAAATTCTTATTTCAGTATCGTCAAATCTGATTTTGTAACGCTCTTATCATGCTTATGGACACTGGAAATTATCAGGATGTATTTTGGAGTCATTTATGGCATTTAATACTTTGCCCCTGCACTTGGCCTGTTTCGCCCATGATTTTTGTTAGTCACTGAGGCAAAAGTCTCAATTCTCGGGTTTAAAATGTTAAATAGCTGTCTTGTAATTTCTGTACCAGTGTTAATTGTGTAATGTATTAATACTGGGCCACATTATAAAGCATTGTTCCTTGGATGTGTCACCCAGATGAAAGACTTAAAAAAAAAAATTCTTAAAAAAGCTAAGGATTATTTATCATTATCTCTGGACGAGGAAATTTCCTCTATGAATCAATGGTTAAATACTGCCAAAGGAATATTTTATGTCTGCCAAGCTATAAGTTGTATTAATATTTAACTAGATAAAATAGGGACAGTACAATGGCATTAAAATCCCCCGTCAATACAACTAACCTTTTTCTTCTTATGACTTGATCCATCAGCTACTTCTATTCCTGGCTCATGCACTGGGTCCGGAGGCTGAGGGGACTTTATCACTTCTGTCTTTTCATCCTTAGAAGCATCTCCATCAATCTCATCATTCTCTGCCTCCGAATCTTTTTCGGAGTCTGTGTCTGTTTCATTCTTCTCGGTGCTGGTCAAGGCGCTAATTGCGGACTCATTTGCATCCTCCCCTGAGCTGGACAATCGGGAATTCATTCGCGTCACCCTCTCGGACCGTCGATCACCTGAAACAAAGACACAAGAGAATTTGTACAAGTATATTGCTGTAGTCAGCTGGTCTTCATAGTCCATTATTCTTTCTTGTATCTTGTAACACCTCAGCTTTTAAGATAATCTCAGTTATCTTTAGCTTCAGTTTTATATTCGATGCCTTAATTTAAGAAAAAAACTAAAAAATATCTGTGCTGCTTCGTACTAACCCATTGCTCATTAGCTGTTCGCTTCAAAACCAAAATCTCCAAATAAACTTTCTCAGGTTTTCTACTGGTGCAACGGTCAGTAAAGATACATGACCAGTTGCGTGAGGCAGATAAAATGATGACATGACAGCTGAACCGTTCAGAATAGTATATAAACCAGCTTCTTACCGGGACTAGTCCCGTTTTCGGAGTTCTTGCTCCGGTTTCTTGAGATCTCGTGGCGTCGTTTCATGAAGTCACTCAAATCCTTTTTGTCTTTAGATATTTTCTCTTCAGATCTTGGGCTTTTCTTGGGTTTTCCAATCGGCATGGTCCTCCAGAGATTCCTGTTGAGATTAAGTGATAATAAATCTCAGTAAGTATGTCATCGAGTGCATAAATACAGAGTGCCTACCAAGAATAAATTTCGTGAATCAACGGAACCACTACAACATACGAAGCATTTGCGCCTCAAACCAAAATCAAAATCACTACTTTATTTATTTATTTTACTTTTTTGTTGCCCCCTAAACTCCCACTGTAGCCTACTACACAAATGTTACACTAATTGCGCCAGAACTAAAAAAAATATAATAATAAACGGAAACATTACAATGTTACTACACCATTGGCACTATTTAGGTAATATTAGAACTTGCAGTTAAACACTATAATGATCTCATTCTACAGCTAATGACCCGGAAACTACTAATGGACTTAAGATACATTCTTCATTTATACATTTTGTGAATATTTATCTTTACATCACAATAGAATCACAATAGAATGAGCTAAGATTTGGTTTTGTGATCTCACAGTTGCTCCCAATGCTAGCCAGACAGTCATCTGGTGGGGCAGTACTTAAATGTTATATACCTTCTAATGACATGGCCGTCATGTAACAAGCTGACGTCAAACCCAAATGCTCCATCAGGATGAAAAGTCATGATGTGCGTCTTGAATTCCCACTCTCTGTACGTGACGTAAGGACACCCTTTCTGGGGGCAAATATGAAGACGCTGTGGTTTCTTGGATTCTTTTGCCACTATGTCAATTGCTACAGGAACCTGCAGTGTTAATAATGCAAGAGATTATTATTATGACAAGAAGTACGCATTGCCATAAATGGGATTTGCATTACAAACAATATTGGGCACTACCATATTTGGATTTGCAAGATATTTAGGCACTACCATATTTGGATGTGCCATATATTAGGTACTAGCATTTGTGGGTTGCATAATGAATTAACTTGGCCTGCCTAGTTATCTGACATATGAAAAGACTGCCCCACCCCATTTTGTATCTATAGCTTTAGCTTTAGGTGTTCTGGAAGTAGCTGGTATTCCTCTGTTCCAGATCCTTTTTTTTTTTCTGTATAGTTTGCGACTGAGTGGAATGTGGCGTATATGCAAACTATATACAATGGCCATTGGATTTCCCTCTATATATAATATACATAGCTTGCTGAGCCTCTAAAGCTGTCCTGCAAGTTTTGGTCCTCCTATTTACATTTTACAGTTTATACTTCCAATTGCTATGACCAGATTTTTCAAACACAGTGCTCCTACCCATATAATAAACTCGCCATACCATAGTGCAATGTTTCTTGACAATATGTTTCTTCATATGTGGGACTCCCGTGGAGCAGTAGGCTTGACAAATACTGCAACGCAGACTGAGATGATCAGTGGGGAAGTCAACCTGGATTTCTGATGGGACCAACTCTGTCTTTGACTCCTGCAACTCACTATTCTCTGACTCGTTATGTGACTCGTTATGTGACTCGTTATGTGACTCGTAATGCGACTCATTATGCGACTCATTATGCGACTCGTTTTGCACCACTGATTCTTCAAGCAACTCTTTTTTAAGATGATCCTCTGATCTTGTAATGCGTTTCTCAGTAATTTCTTTAGGAGCCTCCTTTTCCTTTTGTGGAGTGTGTTCTGAAGTGGCTTTCACCCCCTTCTTTTGAATCCTTCTTTCTGGAACCATCTCTGACTTCGAAGTTTCCGTAACGTCTGTTTGAGATGTATCCATAGCAACAGGTGCCGACTCCTTTTCCATCTCTTTAGCACCCTCAGTTTTTATCTCCAAAGGCAATGTTCTGGAACAGAAAAATCAATTTTAGTAATTTACAACTGATGCAGGAAAATCATTCTTAAGATTAGCTGTAACAGCTTTGTCATGAGTCATATTCTCACCATCATTCCAGAGCCACAGGCTTTGCTGTATAAGACTTATCAATGAGTTATATTGGATTCACTTTTACTCAGATGTCCTCATTCAGAAAGACCTCTCTATTAGCCAACATAATCAAGCACGCCTTGGCACTTACACTTCCATTTCCTTATTTGGTTCCTCCAGCGTGTGTACTGGAATCTTTTCCATCACCTTGGATTTTTTCGACTTGTGAGGTTTTGTCGTCGATTTTCTTGCACACATGCGCGATGATGTCTTTTGTCGTTTTTCCGGTGGAACGTGGGGTAGTGTTGTTGATTTTCGAGCAGTGTTCTTTCTTTTTACCCCTTTTGAAGCAACTTCTTTGGAACGCAGACTTTTGGCAGAGTCTTTCGTTTCTAAGGATGACATTCCAGTTACGAGGTTGGAGAAATGGGCGGGAAATTTAATGGAATGGACCTGCAATCAAATTTTAATAAACAATTAACTTATAATGTAGATTCCCAACCTCCGGATTTATAATAATCGATGAATCTACCTTCAGGAGATTTATAAATATATCGAAGCCATAATTTTCAGAGATGTCTCACAGCCACTGACGAAGACAAGGAGATGTCGTCAAAAAGTATGGCTTCCATACCGTAAAAGTATAAACCTCTTGAAGGTAAATTCATTAAATTATTTAGCTATCGAGAGCTGTGAAACATGTGTGAAATTGGTACGACAATTATGTATGAATCCTTCAATAACAATAATTACACACCTGAAGGGCTTTGACCATTTTAGTCGTGAATTGACATCCAGGACACAGGAAAAGAGTCGTCTCCGTTTGACCTTTTGGAGCTTTAGACACCCTGCAAAAATAGCAAATAAAATAATGAATGCATTTACTTTCCATTTTGAGAATTTTACTACGTACTGAATACACTGCAATCAAGACAACTGAAGACCTTTGGGATGACTGTGTCGTATCCTACTACATCTATCCGTCTGCTGGATAAATAAATAGAGTGCCCCGCTGTAATACCGTGAGGTTGTATTACCGTGGTCTTTACCGCTAGATGGCCTAGTGACTGACAGGTGCTGCCATCTGTTGAAAGTTTGCATTGAACTTGCTTACCATAATATACAACGTTGCCAGCAAATTTCAATAGACTAGCACATGATTACCGGTTGCTCAGGGTAATACAAAGGAGTCCTCGATAGCATCAATATGGCCCTCAAAATTGAACTCTAAATAAATAAACTATCGCAACTACTTGTAAGATGCCGGTCGAAGTGTTAGGATGTTGTAAATTACGTAAAGTTTCATTACAAATTACAAAATTACAAGTCGTGTAATTGTGTTTGTCGAGGGTGGCCAAACTCAATGACCCCAAGTGTTATAAGATGAGAGAGAGGCACATAGGCTGACGACACTTCAAACTAGCAAGAAAATACACTATTACTACAAACGGTAACTGCATGAGGGATCCAAAACGCTAACACAATGCAGTCACCAGTTAAAAGTACACTCTTTGCCATGATTTCATGCAAATTAAACAATACCTGAAATCTCTAATAGCCAGTTCCTCTCCCGGATGATGAGCAAAGATGTGTGACTTGATCTCTTGCACGGTCATGGACGTCTGATCGCAAATCTTGCAGCCGAACTTATGGTGCTTGTTGACAGACGAATCGTTGAGCATTAGAGACCTGGACGGTTCCACTTGCATAGAGTCTCCCATATTTAGAACTTCTAATAAGGGCGAATAACGTTTCATGTCTTCCACTCTCACTCCAAATATGTACGGCTTCATCTGAAACAAACGGAAAAAGACAGGTGTAAATTCTTCTTTCTATTGATATCTTCTTAAGTTATTTCAGTGATACTTAGCATTCTGTATCAGCTCTCAAGCAAATTGAAGATCCCACCCAAAGATCACATGCGTAACATGGAAAATATTTCTTCTGTTTTTTTGTTTCTATTATACGGATCAATTTATTCTATAATAAATTGGTATTTGTACTTGTTGTTCTTCATCCCCCTTTAGGACTGTTCCATTTAAAAGTGTGGGGTGGGTGCAGACAGGAAACTTTTTTTTAGAGGTACACACTTTAGAAAAATGTTTTGTGAACGTTTCATTTATGTTCGTGAACGTATGGTTCTGGCTGGGTATCTATCTGTCTATCTATCTAGCTATCTATCTATCCGTCTCCGTCCGTAAATCCATCTGTCTATCCGTTCGTCCATCCATCCATCTAACTTTCTATCTATCTATAAAGATGTCATCAAAAACTTTTAATTCTTCTACTTTAAGTAACTTTTTAAAGTTTATCTCAAAAGCTCATCTACAATGGCCTTACAATAATACTGACCTTAGCCACTTCCTGAATGAGTTGAGGAGTTTCTTCCAGGTTCACCCTCGGAGTGGGGCGTAACCACTTGACGGGTTTGAACTCTTGATCGACATGCACGAAGCGCAGATGGTTGACCATCGTTGGCCAAGACGAATCTCTTCTCAGACAAAATGGACATTGCCAGCACTCGAGACGCTCTCTGGCGGGAGAGTTCACTCTTGATGAGACGATGGTCTTCTAGTGAGAAAATTAACGCAAAATTAGTTACAATTGCTAATTGATAATGAAGAGCAGACAGCCTACTAAAAAAGAAAAATAATCCCAAGTAATTCAATTGCCTAACATAACATTTAGTATTAATTTCATCAGATATCTCTAGGAAGTAATTTCTGGTGAATTTTGGGGCAACTGCATGTTATACTGATGAACAAAAGATTTCTGAAAAAACCATTTCAGTGAATAATTTGTTGACTAGTTTCTAAATGCCAGGATGGTCCTGCCAACCTCTCGCATATGTTTGTCTCCTATAATTAAAGTCATAGCATACCTTGCTAACGACAGAGGTGAGACTAGACTGTTGTTCATACGGTTTTCTCCTCACGATCTTAACAGGCAGTTCCGGATGACTGACCACGACGTGACGGATGATTTCGGCACGCCTCATACGTAACGACGAGCAGTATGGACAGCCCCAGATGCGTCCTCGGAAGTGAATACCGATGACGTGTTCCCTGACGTGGGTCTGGGCGTTAGTGCCGTACGTCACGAATGCACACTTCTTGCAGGATGCCCTTTTAAGGGTGGGGTTGAAGTTGTAATGGGGACGAGGGTCCATGAGTAATTCTGGCGGTGTCTCTTCTAAGAACGTAACTTCGGCTTCTGGTAGGTCCTGAAGAAATTTAGAAATTCGCCATATATGAATTCAAATTATATAAGCAAAGCGAGTTAATTACGTAGCGACTCATTAGAGTCCTTTCCTAACTAAAATCAATCTTTATTAATTCTTCTTTTCCAAGACTATTGACGTTAACACACTTTCCACTTAAAATGTGCCATCGCCACTTCACATTTTCACCTACATCGCCGCATATAAAGCACTTTAAAATGGTAAAATACAATGTATTAGACTTCACTAATTGCAACTCATGGTAAAATTCAATGCTCATCATCTGTTTTAAAAGTTTACTCGATACATCTCTAATATCTTAATATCCTTTACCTTCAGGGTCTTTGGTCCTGGTCCTGGCGATTCACTCTTCCCTCCTTGTACCCCAATTCGACCTACATTCCAAGATGACCCAGAGTCAAAATGTTGAATAATCTTTACCTTGGTGGGCGACCTTGACCTAGAAAAGAAATATATACATTGTGACCTTGACCCAGAAAATACCAATGTGGCATATCTGTCAATCCTGAGCCAACAGCACAATATAAATCCACCAACCATGTAATTTTACAAAATGTTTAGTGAATTCTATCATTAATGAATACTACACGGTCCATTTGTCTGTATTATGAGGTCATCTATGTCTGTCTGTCTCTATTTCAATGCAGAGAATGACTCTTAACAAACTGTAACAAACTCACCTGTGATTCACCGACCCATCTTGCCCGATTCTAGGAGGAGGATCATCTTGTAGGACGATGAACTCCAACTCATCCTGAGAAATCAGACTGCTGCTTTGACTCCCCTCGTTATCGTCATTCAAAGTATCCGAAGATGTTTCTGGCATGTCAGGGAAATTGAAATGCTCAAAATTGAACGTCTGGCGTATCAAACCTCTGATATGTTCAATGAACCGCTGGACGCCCGCTTTGTAGATGTAAAGAAGAGCGTCTAACAAGTGTTCCGTCTCGTGTTCTAATAGAATGTGCCCCAACATGTTTTCCTTGACAGGAGAGCTCGCCCCACACTGACTGCAAACGAATGTAAAAGGTCCAGTTGGCACCGGGCGTACCGCTACAACCAGCTTCCGTAGCATTTCGCCGTGTCTCAGCTGCAAATGATGCTGCATCTCATCAGGATCATGCATTTGTAGCATACAATATGGACAGATCAAGTTGTAATACTTCATCGGCAACGATTTGTAACCAATACTGTGAGACTTCCCTGAATGAATCTTGACAAAATGTTCTTTGACAATCTCAATTGAGTCTGCTCCGAAGTCACAATTAGTGCACTGATACTGTGTTCTGACTTTATCTTGTTTGTGGCGACTCTCTGCTCCCATATTTGCAAGAAGTGCCAAATTAGGAGCTGTGATAGATCCTAATTCCTTATAAGGAGGTGCTGCTCCTTCTGTTTCTAGTTTCGGAGGTGAACCAGAAGATTCGGAGGCTGTTGTCTTGTTATCATCCTCATCCTCCATAATGACATCATCATCATCATCATTATCCTTCTCAGGGGAGGAATAGACGACCTCATTCTCTGCTAGTTTAACATTTCTGTCCAAATAATCTTTGAATTCCTGTTGCCCAGTTCCTTTAGCACTTTCAACGACAACCGGCTGGCAATCTTGCTTCGGAGTTTTTGGGATATCAGATCCAGCTAAAGCATTTGAAACAGAAGTCTTATCTCCTCCCTCTTTATTCCCTTGGAAATGAAGATTGACATTCTCTAAATGCATGGCGTGTAACGAGGGCAGTTCACCTTTATCTTCCGGGTGAATCTTGATAATGTGACTGACGACCTCAGCTCGGGAGAAAGATCTGAACGTGCATCGGCCACAAACGAACAAATGAGTCGTTATATGGTCTAGAAAAACTTGCTGATCCCACGTCTTACACTTGCAGAAATTGCAGAAGAATTGTTTGTAAGCTGTAGGTTTATGATCAGGCACTGTGACTGTGTAAAAGGCTCTCATCAGACCAAAGATGCTGCCGTGGCTAGATAGCGTTTCTATCTCCTCATTAACAACCTTGGTAGTAGTAGTTGCATTTTTATCACTTTTCTTAGGCGTCTTTTCTTCGGGTACAAATCCATTAACCAAACTCGTCACGTTCTCAATCTGACACAATTGGTGCGGACTTTCCTCGGATCTCATCCGTTGCCTCTCACGGATGGGATGTAGTTTCGGAGGCGGGGTGACTTTTGGTTCTTTAACGAGGCTGCTAAGTATTGATTCTGTCGGTTTCTGAACAGATCCGATGAGTGACATGGCCGCCCTAGCTTGAGCTTGGATGCTCTCAACCGTTCCTAACACTTGCGCATTTGCCATATTAGGAGATGCCATATAAGGGTCTGCCATATTTGGTTTGGTCATATTTGGTGTTGCAAAATTAGGAGATCGTCTCGATTCTGCTGTTATGGGACTCAGTGGAGTCAAGGTGGGAGGCGTCTTCAGGAGCGATAAAGTGGGAGGGTGAAGCAACGATGAATTGGGAGTGGAAGTCATTCCTGGTTTTGATTTAGCAATGGACGTACCTGAAATGTATTTAAACAAAATGTTGAGATGTACATTAACTTAAAAGTGTACAATGCGTGCGCAATAAAATCATTCAGGCATCTGAACATCAAAGTTTTGAAGGTTAGTATGAAATCCCAGCTCAATAAAACTCTTATTAACATCAATGTTAAGTTTAACGGACTTAAGAAAAACCACCTCAAAGGTGAGTATTACCATACCATATAATCTCCCAAATTCTTCACACATCAGATACAAGATCACTGTTCAATTACATCAGTCAACAGCAACCTCCAACTGAGGTATAACCAACTTGGTCAAGTCAATAATTGTCACTAACTAAATAAATAAATCACCAATTAAACTCACCTGCGCTAAGAACAGGAGTTTTCAAAATGGATGTCATGGTTGGCCCTGGTGTGGTGGGCGGGTGAACCACTAAAACCTGAAAACGTCGCACAAATATGTTTAATTGCAAATTCAAATGGTACTGACATTTATACTTGATCCTAAAATGTATCTATCATATCTATCTATCAATACTTGATTCTTGACATGAGCAACTCTTCATCATAACCATTAAATGTAAGTCAAATTGGACAAACAGTGCATTGATATTACCAATAATTACAAGATCACTTCATCAATGATCATCTAAACTTTCTTTAATTTCCCTTAATTTTCATGTTTCTTTAGATCTTATCCAAACTCAAAACCACTGGGGTTTGTATTATAAGTAAACTAACACGGGTTCAAGGGGCAATAACAATAATTATGATACAAAATAAAATGACCCACCTGTTTGGTTGCGCCAGGTCCTTTTTTGCCAGGGACGCACGTTGGTACCACAAATGTCAGACCTGCTTTCTCTGCTCCGGATAACTGCAATTCAAAATGTACAATTAAATGCAAAGGATCCCACAAATACCCACCTCAATATAACAACATCGTATCAATCCCCTACAGATGCAGTTTTAGTAATAACTTCACAAGCAAACACAAAAAAACAAATCTTTATACCAGTACTACCAGTACTACATTCAGGGAATCTATGATGCGATCTAGAGTAGTAAATGTGGCCCCCACTTTTCAGAGCTAGCGTTGTCATTATACCATGATCCAAAGTATTCCGTTATCACCTGCTGTGTTTGCTTGGGAATATCTTTCATTTGATTTGCGTGTTCAAAACAACAGGTGGCAGCACCATACAGATATATGCTGATCAGTGGCAAGACTAATCACGGCAATCTGTGGATCATGGCTAACTGACGATGCACTCTAACAGTTACAAATTTTATGTTTACATTTTAAGTAAAGCCCCCTTTTCCTTCCAAATATTTCATGCTGAGTTGAGGGTGAATTTTTTCTTAAATACAGCAACACTGATTTAATACAATTCAAGAAATGATATAATTTTCAGCCGCCAAACTGGATTATTGCCATCGAGATAATTAAGTTAATTCATATTAGCCCTAAAAACAATTCTTAATACCTTATTAGGTGGTGTAGACTGACTCGACTGGTTCGGTTGAGATCCAAAATAAAGCAGAACCTCGTCACCGCCTTGAATTCCTTCTTTTAGAACATCACCTTTTTGAAAGAAAAATCGAATAATAACAAAACTTGTAAAAATGAAAGTGATAAAATATTCGAAAGATAAGTTGTTTGGTACAAATACATATAAAAGATGAACTGCAAGTTACTGTAAACTTATGACTAATAAGATTAACATTCTCGTTAAACTTAACCTAATAACAAAACGAAGCACATTTATTTATCAAATAAAAAATTGGAAAATCAAACAAGACAAAATCTTTCCTTTGAAAATTCCACAATTGATAAATGAGGATGTATTTTACCCATTTTGGTCCCCTCAACTAAACTTTTGCAACATAACGGACCTTAATTAAGATAAACTTTTTCATCCCCATCACTGGCAACACGTGTTTTCACAAGGAAGTGTCATTTACAGCACATACCCGCATTGGTGATGACTCGAGAGTTCGGTTTCAGCAGCCCTGATTGCAGTAACTGGTTGACTATCGCAGAACTAGATGGCATTGGGGTTCCTTGAGGCGGAGGTTTCACAAAGAACGTTTGTCTCTGCGACGTTGGTGAAGATTTTGTTTGGGAGCCACCTGCACAGACAGAAAATCAGTTTAAACACATTTTATTGCTGGGTTGCCTAATGGTCAAGGCATTCACCAATTCCATATTGGCCAGCTCTGCTGAAGGTCCTGGGACCCAGGTTCGATCCCAGGCCTGGGAACTCTTCATAAGCTACATCCCAGCTAGATGTCTATCGCATGTGGCAATAAATTGGTGTCCCTTGTACTCAATGTCTATGCTGAGGCAGGTAAAAGACCCCACTAAATTGGGTGGGGTAAATGTGTAACATGGTGTGGACTTCAAGCCCTGTCATCTCATCATTACATCTGCCTCTAGCAGCTGGTCATATAAGCTGACTGAGCATCAGACCCAGTAGCATTGAGACATTAGACATTAGATTATCAGTCAAGCAACAACAAACAAGATAAATTGGAAAATTTTTCTTCCAGAAAACTATTAAAGTCCCCATTCAGCAGACAGTATGACGCAATGTTCTAACCCTAATATTAACGTCACTGCCTGACCATGTAAACAATGGTCAAGCAGTGACGTCACAACTGACCATTGGTCAATTGCACTGAAACTGAGGTTATATACACTAAATGCTGTGAGGTGAATAGAGTCTATGGTTTTCGACTCCATTCACAAGAGTTCAAAACTATTTCACACTAGTTTCTTCATGTTTAAATGCCTCTTATGAGTGAATTACCTTTGACGACTTTAACAGACGACTGAGCTGGGACCACTACATTTTTTCGCCCCTTTCGTTCAGCGTTGGGCTGCATACGGACCAGTAACATCTGCTGTTGAGAGGGTGAAGTGGTCTGAATCCCTGCGAATCAAACAATAACATTGTTTGAACAACAGGGGGTAAAAGAAATTATATAAAGTCACCTACATTCTATATTTGACCTTGTGAGTTTCATCTTACGATGATCTAACAAGTCAAGTTCATCGATGAACATTTATTTTACCTCCGCGGTCCTCCGGTGTACCAGGCATCCAGGTTCCAGCCTCCTCTGGTTCCTCATCTGGGTAACCCTGGGCTCCCGGTTCATCTTTGATTTTCACTGCAAAATAAGTAGCAATATTTTTCATAATTGTCTGCTATACTTGCAAATGTTAGTTCAGTGATGCTGTCCAACCTAAAGAGATATCGTCACCAAATTTATCTTAGAGACCGGCACAACTTGAACTTGCCACAGGCCTTATAAGGCATGATAAGGGCACAGTTCCCACTAAGTGGGGTTATGAAGCAAAGCAAATCAATTTTCACTGTCACAATCAGGCTGCAACTTGTTTCATTTAAGTTTCACTTTTCAAGTGATTATCAAGTCCATTAAGAAATCGCTTAAGGGGGTTTCACACTTAGCTGGATCAGACGCCGGATTGTCCAGGAGTATAGCTCCGGCAAACTCCGGTAATATCGTGTAGACCTCGTGTTTCTTTCCGGCATTGTCCGTCATTGTCCGGGGCGATCCGGGACGACCTTGGGACATGTTTAATTTTTCATGCCGGAGGTCCCGGAGTATTTACTCCATGTTGATCCGTGTTGATCTGTGTAGACGCCCAGTAGACTCCGCCAATCTCCGTGTTGCCGCCGGCATATCTCCGGCTACTTCCGGCATATCTCCGGCTACTTCCGGCGTCAACCGGGCATGAATATTTCGCCGCCATTAACGCCGGAGAGTACAAGGAGCAACACGGTTCCACAAAAATGAACACGGTGTATATCTGCGAAGGCACCGTGAAAATCCGGTTCACTCCGCACTCTCAATGGGACAGTCGTGTTAACTCCGTGTTGCTCCTTGTTGCCACCGTATTGCCCTCGTGTACAAACCGCCAAAAATTTTTTTGTTGTTGATATTTTCAGCTCTTTGATCCCGGAACCCCCCGGAGTGAAAGAAATATTACTCCGGGACACTCCGTCGTCTAATCCGGCTAAGTGTGAAACCCCCTTTAGGTACCAATAGCCAATTCTCTCATTAAGGAAATGTAAAGAAATGATTAAGACTCACCAGGCATATTAACACTCATCTTTCATGGCTTTCCATTCCTTCTGCAACAAAAAATGTACCAAATAAATACGAGTTAGCAATTACGGCCGGCCCAACATTTTACATTCACAGGTCTGAGCAATATAAAGCTGACTTCCACTTTCACTTATTTTCTTATAAGTAAATAATCACAATTCGACATTCAAACAATAATTCTATTCCATGGTTTGACAACATATTTCAACTTGGATGATTTATTCACCATTTTAAGTTCAATGGAACTGAAAATGCTTGCAACACAGGTCTGCACAGATTTGAAACAACCTGATCTGTACATGACCTTGACATCCACATTAATGATGACCTTGACTGACCTCAAAAAAAGGTCCCACTTGAAGCATGAAGCAACACAAAATTGACAAAAACCTAGAAGTCAAACTACACCTTTCTTACTGATAATGACACATGTCTCTCTAATATTCTTTATTTACTTTTCGCTTTATTTCCTATTATGAATTTCTGTTTCTCCGTTTCCATGACAAATTGCCATAATGATAAAGGGTCAGCAACAAGTGACCAGGAAAGATTGAACATTCCAAAGAGTTATCTGTGACCGTTCCTTTTAGAGGTTACGGTATCATTTTGAAAGTTGCGGAACCTTCAACTTCTTGGAAAATAGATGATCACTTTATAAAAAAATTAATATTAATATACTAAGTATTCCATGATATGTAAGAAAAATAGGACCAAAAAACAAAGGAAATTAATTACAAATCTAAACAAAAAAGAGACTGTGAAGGTTGTTGCAGACTTGCCCATACATTATTGCATAGGTCAACAAATGATCAAAAGTATTCCAAGACCTCATAATGTTGAGGCCAGTAGAAAACCCCGCCCTTGGGGTGAATAGATGTTGACCCTATTCCTGATGAATCAGCTCTCATTATCTCATCATTATTTCTGCCTCTGACAGTTGGTCACACTGAATTTGACTTGGCCCCAGACAAAAAAAACACAATCAGCTGAATCATGGCAGAATTTAATAAAGATTAAAGATATAGTTTGTTAGGGCATATTTCATGTCACCTATTTTCCTATTGAGTATTTCAGTCTAATGTAAGTCTATTGCCTGACTACTCTATACATTGCCTTGATCATTTCCTGTTTTTGAGATGGTCCCTGGTGTTTGGCAACAGGAAGCTTGGCGTTGGGTGGCGCTGCAGTCGAGGCCGTCATGCAGCATCTCCCGTTTCCATGGCAACCATTCCTGGCCCTTTAATGCTTGCCGCCAGTGCCTGCAACTGCGTAGCCCCTGTAAATGACCACCATCCCAAGATGGGCAGGGGCCACACTGACCAGTACAGTAGCATGGTCATTGGTCAGTCTGTTGCATCAATTGACAATTGACCCTATAGGCTATTGCTGGGGTCTCAAATTGCAATTAATGACTAATTGGATGTTGTTGTAGAATTTGAAAGTAGAACCATAATTTTAATGCATTGTGTTATTTATAATTATATTGGCCAGAACACACATAATTATACAGGCCTTCAATGACCACAAATAATCTACGCAGTACACTGAATATATATATATTCAAGGAAAGCTGTCCAAAAAATTTAGTTCCTATAGATACACATTTTGTTCATGAATAACAGTTCAACGATCAGCTACATTGTCCTGAATTTTGCCATGCAGTCCGGACTTTCCTCCTCGGTCGATCGAGGCTCCAGGAGGGCGGGAGCAACTTCAGCGGCAGTGACACCGCCCGGCATTTTCATCGACCGCCAATTTCAACCCCCCCCCCCCCCCCCCCCCGCAAGAAGAACGTCATGCCGCTCTCACTGACGCAATAACGCTCTCCATCACTCCCTCCCTGGCGCTCCCACTCGCTCCATGCGCCGCGTCTTCCTCTGTAAACAACGCGGGGGCCGCCTCCTCCTCCGCCGCACTATTCCGTACCTAATGCCGTACTACGCTATTCTCCTTTCTCCGACGCTTCTAAGCGTTATTTAGCTCCCCCGATATACGCCCTCCTTCACTCGCTCATCTAAATACAGTTATACACTGTCCCGGTCCCCGTGCAACTCCATACATCACTGATAACATGCTGGCCACCATTTCCCCGCCGTACAACCACCTCCACTGACTTCAACTGCAACAACGGATGTCGGCGTTGAATCTAGGTCATCGAGAGAATGCGTCGAAGCCGCCATGACAGTTGAGAGGCTACGATACCGCTAGAGAGACGAATTTATGACTGCCGAACCAGAGGGAACCCCTCCGACAACTCACAACACCCCTCTCCCCGTCCTGTTATGGGACTTGGTTGAAGAAGTCATAAGAATGCATTAAAAGGACTCACCGTGGCCATATACAGTCAGCGACGTCGTTTCCGTCGGGCGGAGAGTGCGTCGGGACTCGGGCGTGTCGGTGTGACGTCAGAGGCAGCTGCTCGGCGGTCGGCGGCGGTGGATGCATCGACGACACTTGGCTATTTTGCTGCAAGGGGGTCATCTCCACAGCAAGCATCCTAGTTCCGCCAACTGCCGCTTGTTTTGTGGGGGCGCTCTGGGCGGATCTAGGTGGCGCTTGCAGCCCCCCTCCTTCTTCCATCTCTCTCTCCTCAGCTTCTGCAGCCGCGCTCAGTTAGCTTCAGTTCTTGCTCCATGAATGAATGGACACTAAACAATAACATTGCATTTATAAAAATAAATGGTAATTCGAAGGGCCATATATATTATGATCCAGTATACCTAATTGCTTTAGAGCTGTCTCGGAGAAAAGTCAAGGCCTCATCCCCCACCCCCCCCCCCCCCGATCCATACCTGAGAGATAACTAGTAAAGGATTGCAATAATAAGGTCTTGATATATTATCACTGTGCGCAATCTCATATATGAAGCCTAATGCTTCAACGCTTTTTAAGCTTATTTTAAAACTTATGGCCAAAAGTGACCTCACCCTACTTATTAAAATTTATGTAGGTTTCTAATAGAACCTTATTGAGGTCATGCTTTTGCTGAATAAGGTTCTGAATTTTTTACGGACAGCTCTTAAAACTTTGCTTTGGCCAATTATTGAATGGATCAATTGATTATCAGTGGCTACTTTGTCTAATTATCAGGCTAATTTGTCAATATTGACATTGTGTGCTTATTTATGCTAGTACGTATACCAGTGTACATGAATATCAACATATATCATATACTTCCTATATTTCATGTTCTGATTGTTGACAAATGTTGATTATCATTATGTATTGAAGGGGATGACAGGACGCACCTGTTGTGCGAAACTGCACATGTGATGCTAGCTCTGCTTGTCCTCCATCTTGCAAATAGGTCACTGGACTTGTCACTTTCTTCGTATTCATTCGCTGCAGGTGTAAAGAAATTAGAAAGTTTTGGAAGAGGATGGTGTAAGATAATTTTTCATGTTTAAAATTGTATTTATTGCATGTTACGTAGATTTTTCTGAGATTAAGTGGATATGTTGTAGGCATTAATTATAAAATGGTTAATGTAGTCCGCGGACGGCGGAGGGATACATCATAGTAGATTCTGTAACATACCTGTGCAGTATCTACAAGTGGTAAAAGAAATTTCAACTCTGTAAAAGAGAGTTTATTTGCTTTTGAGAGTGAATTTTGGATCATTAAGTGTCGCTGAAGTCATTTGGGATGTGGAGGAGTTATTCTGATGCCATATTTGGTTGATTCTTGCAGCGAATTCACTCGGAGAGGGAGTTGAAGAGTCGTCAACTTGTCATCTGGGCATCAGTGGCCGTCAGAGAGGGGATATCTGCTCCAAAATAAACCCGATTATTCTTATGACAGGGATGTTAGAAGACCGAGTTCAGCCTAGCAAGTGGCGTTGAGGAATACTTGGAGAAGGGAGGCCATGTCTTCGGCCATAAGCGACAGGTGAGTTGCTCATTGTGACACTTTTTGGCGAGTGTCAACCAAGTTGTTTTTGATGTCCTGATTGAGTCAACTTCAATGCAAGCTTGGCTTGTGTAAACAACACATCGACTCTTTTGATATATCAGGGAAAAAAGCAAACACTGAACTCTGAATTCATTAAGTCATCATGGCAATCACGACCCATATAGTTTAGATGGCCTGTTACTGTTAGTGGTAGTATTTTGATGTGTGTTTTATGAGTCAATCTAGTTAGGTTGTCATCAGCTGTTAGATATTCAATGACTATTCACCTGTCAAGTATTAATTCGTTCAACTGATTAATGGCATTTTGATAATCAGCTTCTCGTGTTGCTGTTCGAAAAATTAAATTAGTTAGAGCTGTGCAGTTTATGATGTCATGATTACACAATTGCAAATTAGGGTTTGGTTTATTGAACTTAATTTCCAGGTTTAGTTGGTATATTCAATTAAACAACATGTGTTGATGCTTCTTCATTGGTGATTTTAATTTCTGACATTGAATTTCATTTCATTATAATTTTTTTATCATGATTATTTGATATTATATCATTGTTATCACTAATCAGCAGATTAACATGTATGTTTCACAGTGAGTATTGTAATTAGTTGTAATGCAATCATTTATTATTTTTCTTAATGGAGGTAGTATCACAGACTTCACTTCTGGGGGTGGGGGGGGGGGGCTAGCTCAGTGTTAGCATGCTGGGCTTCTAACCACTGCCACTGGGTCGCAGGTTCGATTCTCGGTTGAGCCTAAGTTGGATGGCTGTTTCATCCTTCATCTCATCGCCATGAGGTCTGCCTGTCCTAATTAGCCCATCAGGTGCAGAAATACAGGCATAAAGCCCTAATCCACCCACCCACCACAGAGTTCACTTAATCTTCAAAGTAAACATTAAAAGTGGAATAAGTGATTATGTATGTTTTGGCTTAATGTGCTCCTGCTGGGATCATATATAGGCATGCAATGTTCCTTTGGCACAGACACAGTCTCATCATCTCATCATAACATCTGCCTCTGAGAAAGGGAGAAAGGGCTAGATATCTCTGAGTCTGACACCTCATCTCATTCACATCTTGGTTTTAATGCAAGAAGTATCTGTGAGTTTGTGTTGTTAATAAGTGTAGAAATTTATGTATTCTGTGGTACCTTGATGTACAGTTGAAGACCAATTTCTACATTACATTGGTTTTCTTAATATCTGCCTTTAAAGGCTTTAATTGTCCACTTAATCACCTTAATGTAATTTATCCAGAACAAAATCTGCTTTTTAAGTTGATGGCCTTGCTTGCTTCTCAAGTGCAATGGTAAATGAATAGTGAAATGGTTTAGAGAGTAATGTGTGGCTATTTGATATATTTTGTTATCAATTAACTTAAGCTGAGGCTCTCTGTTCTTCGATTTCGTAAAGAGGAGAGTTATTTGCTTCAGAAGTTGCATGCACAAGCTCAGACTGGCCCAGATTAATTTAACATTTTATATCATAGTTTTATTGAATGATGATATCATAATTGTATTGAAAAGAACGGTATGCACAGTACTGCATACAGGTACTTCATAAACACTGTGATATTGAGTTACTACTCGGGAGAATAGCAATGTTTTGGATGTTCAGTAACTGTCGTTGTCAAAATTATCACCAGAGGGCAACACCTTCATCAAGGCGCCATGTGGTCTATGTTTTCTTGAGTCGACATCAGAAAATCTCTAACAGTTACAAAGTAAAAATCTTCAATGTCTATAAATCGTCAATTGACGATATTGTACCTTGTATGATGCAGTATAAAGTCTGTTACTTGTCATGAGAACATTAAACTTATAATCAGTCTGATTCTTGTTAAAATTATAAGACCATTCAGCTGCTAGTAAATGTTTCATTGAAACCATCATTAAAGGCAGAAGGGGGATATTTACTATAAAACTACATTCATGATGTTTTTGAAGGCGATGACTTGAGGAATCTTTAGAGTCATAGTTTTATCATGTTTATATTGAACCCGTAAAAAAGTTTCGCAGCTCTTTATCTACTCTACAGGAGCATGAAATTGGAAGTCATTGTCTTTAGAATATAGATTCAACATCACTTACCTGTAGCATGTGCAATATGATGTGTAGTATTGTTATGGAGCATGTTGAAAAAATGTTGAAATATCAGCTGCATTCTTTTGAATTCACATATATAATAAATAATAGTCATTAAATAATAGTCATTGAAAATGTCATCATGTCAGTTGACATTGCAGACGATTAGAAGCGCCTTGCACTAGTTTATCCTGTAACCGTCATAACATACAAATCACGATGATGTACTTATGAATGGCACTTATGATTTCTCCTGATAAGGTTTGCCGCACACCTGGTTCCAGTGTTGTTAGCACCTCGTCATATCTCTGGCGAGATCTGTGCGCACTCTCTTTTTCCTTATGTGGACTTAGCTCCGTCTCCTGATAAGTCGATAGACGTTTCTCTGTTCCTGATTGTTCGTCTATTTTGGCGGAGTTTTCCGGCCTACGCTTTGCGTGTGACTAAATCGCAGAATATGGTGTCACCGTTTAACACGTTTGGCCATGGGAAACACCTCTAGTTCAATGGATGACCTTCGTTAGGTTATAGTCGCGCATTTTGCCGTTCGATGTCTTTGAATTGTTCAGTGATTATTTGAAGCAGTCTCATTAACAGCTCAAGAAAGGACCGTTATATATATATATTGGGACGTTACTGAAATGAGTATAATGGATGTTTGATTTTGTCTTGATAAATTTTGGATTGAACTGATTCGCTTTCTCTTGGCGAATGGATTAACGGATATTGATTTGCGCATGTGGGATTATTAAAAGTATTGTTCAGTAACAACTTGATGTCTGATCAGTACATACTATACACATAATTTCAGGCTTAATTCAGTCTGACACGTCAATTTATCACCTGTTCTCCTGATATTTTTGTGTGGAAGGACTCGGGTATCAACGCAAGAACATTAATAGATCTTGTTTCAATGGTTAGTCCACAGGACAACTTTGTAAGATATTCTTTCAATGGTTAGTCCACATGACAACTTATCTAGTGCCATGCTCATATTATCTTGCAATCACAAGTGTCATTAATGGTCGGATTATACATTTTGTGAGGACGACTTATCTTACCATTGTGTCATAAAACAATCTGTATAGCATTGATATAAATCTCTTAATCAAGAATGTTTCATTGATTAGAATTGATTGACGGTTGGGTGTTAACTCTGACATTGAAAAGGAAAATAGACGATTGTGTTTGTGTCCTCAGCATCATTGCTGTTGCATGGATATCACTAGATATGACTTGAGATTGGTGGATTATTATTGATTGATTGGATTAATGTTAATTGGATGTAATCAGTTACTTCTCAGGACATAAAATCATAAAGAGGTCTATTGACAAACCAAAGTGTTGGAGATTAAGACAATCAGTTAAATTTTGCAATATTTCATTATAATCCCCTATTTTATGCAGCATCTTATAGTTGATGCTGCTGCTGATATGACATGATGATGAATGACAGTGGCTCCAGTGATAGGAAGACTGTCACCAGTGAAGCTGTCACCAGTGAAGGTGTTGCTGAGGCGGGCAATGCCGCTGATGACGCAGATGTACCAGGGAAAGGTGCTACTGTATCTGACGACTCTTCTGACAGTCAAATGGGTTTGAATAATGACATTAAAGGTTCTAGTGCTGTCATTGATGGTTCTAGTAATGCTCTTGATGGTTCTAGTAATGCTCTTGATGGTTCTGACAAGGAAATCGAATGTCAGAATGATCAAATTGAACCGAACCGTACTGTGGTGAATTGTGCCGCTGATGATGTTGAATGTGCTAACACTGATGTAACCATGGAAGCTAGAGATGTTGTACCTGTTGCCATAGTATCTAAAGAAGTGGAATCTGTCACCATGGTATCAAACCAGGACAACTCTAAAAATGTAGCAAGCCATGAAAATGGTTTTTGTGATGTTTTTATGGAATGCAGGCAGTCTGCGAGTGATGAAGAGATATTTGAGAATGCAAAATGTGAAGATATGATCGTAGTGACTTCTTTCAAGAGTGAATTTGAGACGTATGTTATCAAGCTCGATCAACCAAGGCAAATCAGCCAATCTTCTACTAGTCAAGGATCTTCTTTGATGAATCATAAACAGGATGTTGGTCAAAGCGACCAAGATGTTGGTCATATTGACCATGATGTTAGTCAGAATCACCAAAATGTTAGTAAAAATGGAAGTATAAGTGTAGTTGGTTCATCATCACAGGAGATTTCAATGGAGAGTATTACAGAGACGTCAGTCACCCGCGAAGTGTTCTATGTGGATGTCAATGACGTTCATGACATCAAAATGGATGCTGTAAATGCTGATGTGGAGGGCATCATGACAACGGATGTGGATGCCGATGACTCTCCATCCATCTCACTGTATGGTCCAGAGAAATCAGTTGATGAGTCAGAGGAAGTGATCAAAAAAGATGAAGGATATGAGGTAAAATTATCAAATACAAATGACAATACCAAAGACAATACTACGCAAGATGAAGACGAGGCACAATTAGGAACGTTTGTCAGACAAACGTCGTTTCGACAAAAGAGAAGCAGTGGGTCCAGAAGACCAGTAAGAAAGACGAAATTAGAAGTCATTAAAGAGACAAAAAGTGGAGAAGACAAAACAGACGTCAACACGGACGCAGGAAGAAATATTCACAATAATCAAGGAGTGGTTACGAGTGGAAATGCTGTCAATACGATGCGACTTGTTATGGGAAGTCAGAGGTATATATCAATCTGTGATAATCATATAATATTATAATAGATGATTATAACCAAAATTTTGATTCCTTGCTCAGGATTTATATCCTATCCATGAGACCAAGGCACCTCCAATCCAACATCTCATGCAATCGAGTGTCGGTAATTCATCCCCAATTAGAATCCTTTGTTAAAGCACCCAAATCACCCGATTACGTTAAAATCATTTGCTGTAGCAGTGTTTAACGAGTTCTGTTACGACAAATCCTGTGGCAACAAGTCCTGTGGGGTTTTGTCTCATGATCGGATGCTTGGATTTAGGAGCTGATTAACGATTCCCACGGTAAATTATTGAAGTGTAACTTGAACAACGTTGAAGGAGAATAAACCATTGTAAACTTCCCTATCTGCCTGATCTGGAGAGATGTTAACCTCTGTTAATAGTAAATCTAGATTAAATCTAGATTAGTGATTGATACAGGGCTACTTGATGATGCGGACACTGCTAGTCATAATGATTAAAAATAAAACTCTTAAAAAGATAAAGCAAGCTTTCGTTTTACTGGGTACATTACTAATTAGGTTACACAAGAAAATTGCTAGAGATTTTCAAATTATGAATTATCAAGTCAGTTTTTGACAAACTTGTCAGCTTGTGTTTCATGTACATAGAATATATATGGGGAATGTTTCTTGAAGAACAAGGTTGTCAAGAATTTTGTTGTTAACTATTAGTGTGGCAGAATCCTCTCAGTAAAAATGCATTGTGATAATATATAGGTGATGTTAAATATTGATGTGAAGGTGTTATATGGATAGTTTTGACCCTGTTATCTCCTCATCTGACGTGAGAAATGTTCCCAACATTCAGGAGCTGTTTAAAAACCGACTGAAATTCAAGTGTTGCGTCAATATTTACCTGGCAATTTTTTGTCTTTGGGCGGTCAATTATTGTATGAGAGTGTGTTAACCAGGACAGTGATAGAATTGCCATGACAGGAATATTATTGACATTAGTAAAATTTTGGGTGGTGCATGAGATATGAGTCAAGTTACTCGTAATGTTTTTGATAGATAGATAGATGGATAGATGGATAGAGAGACAGATGGATAGTTAGATAGATAGATAGATAGACAGATCTATAACTGTTAGATGGATAGATAGATAGATAGTTAGATGGATGGATAGAGAGACAGATGGATAGTTAGATAGATAGATAGATAGACAGATCTATAACTGTTAGATGGATAGATAGATAGATAGTTAGATGGATAGATAGATAGATAGTTAGATGGATAGATAGACAGATAGACAGATAACTGTTAGATGGATAGATAGATAGATAGTTAGATGGATAGATAGATAGTTAGATGGATAGATAGAGAGACAGTTAGACAGATAACTGTTAGATGGATAGATAGATAGACAGATAGATAGTTAGATGGATAGATAGATAGAGAGACAGATAGATAGATAGGACCTATCATTGCTAATATATTGATGACTATATTATTGTGTATCATATTTGTAGATGGACCCAATATTCATATATTTATAATCCACCTTCATATTAGGGTTTTCCATATTTTATCTTTTATCATCATATCAATCAAATCGGTGAATAAACACGGGCATTATTTCCTCTTGTCATTTCTGAGTATTGTTTGAATATCTGTCACATCAGCAGGATCAGAGCGAGTCGTTACAATGGAACTCTTTAAGTGGCCGTTAGACGCTGATCATTCGCATATTTCCCTGTCTAATTAAATAATCGATAAATAGTTTGCCTTTTTTCCATGAATTTCCAGTCTTCAGTGAAAGTTATCGTGAGGAAAATGACGAATATATGGTGATATTAATTATAAATAGACAAATTTAGTCTTCTTTTCCATTTGACGTATACATGTTCGAGATTCCGCAATTTCTCTGTGCTAATCTAATGAAATTATATAATCTCAACATGTGGTGTGTTGGATGATTTTATTGTCTTGTCATTTCATCATTATGTCTGCCACGAGTCTGTCAAGGTCTACTTTAATACGTAAGAATCATATAAAGAATGTGAGGTTGTAATGGAGTTGCATCTTACTAAATATTGAGTTGATTTTATATTTTATTATCAAGTGATTATCAAATGACTATATGACTTATTATAATGTAGCATTCTGCTCTTGCATAATTCTCATTAAGTGAGTGATGAGGCAGGTGTAGTGATCTGAGTAGAAAAGAAGGAACTATTTGAATGACCAGCAGGATACGTCCTGAGACAGACGTGAACTGGCAGCAAAATTTCTGAATTGACAAAACAATTTTGGTAGCAAGGTATACTGGTATAGCATTTGTTAGACGACTCTATGAAATAAGTCCGTCACGGAACATGGTCTTTTTGATTTTTCAAAGTGGTCGAATACTATTTGTTAATAACAAAATATACAGAATTCTTCTTAAGAGCGAAGTCGCCCTGTAAGTTTGTTCTATTTTGAGACAGTTGGGCATTATTCATTCTGTTTGTCCATTGTGTTGCCATGGAAACGCTGATAGCTTTTGACCGGTGGTGCATTAGTAAATTTCACAAGCGCCAGTAGACCCTCGAAAGTAGCGAGGCATTGATTTGTAATGAAAGCGGTTAGTTTCATATAATCATCATGTGTGAAATGCTTGATATTTTGTCGAAATTGAATTGAAATTGACACTTAATGCACATTGCATCCTTGTTGGTTATCTACATGATGTGTATGTTATTCAACATGGCCGTAAATAATAATGGCGCATAATGAGATTATTGATAATTTCTATTAATTAATATTGATGCATAAAGTAAGCTAATATCTTCTTGTTATAAAATAAAGAGGTGCTTTATACAGAGTATTGCTCTAAAAGCGTGCCTGTAGCGACAGCTTACACAGTCTAGTACATAAGGACAGATTTTGCCGCCCTTAATTAATGGTGAGAGAAACAAACCCAGTATATTAAACGATTTATTAGAAAAAGTGTAATTTTTTTTTCTTAAAACTTTTTTCAGACTTGGGTCACTAGTCAAAGATCACCATGGAAACAAAGCGGAGAAAAAAGAAAAAGAAGAAAAAGAAAATTCTCAAAATGTTGGCTTGGACTTCAACAGTAAGTGTTTTTCAAGGAACGTGAATGTCATGATTAATCTGTTGTGAAATATTAAAAATAACATAGTCTTTTAATGGAAGCCTGGACAAGAATATGATATGTTGATTTAATGAATGAAATATAGAGGCTAATAGAGGAATATACCTGGAGGTTTGGAAATTTCAGTGATGAACTGCAATGGATTTTTAGATGGGACATATATATATATATAAATATATTTATTGCATCAGACATGAATAATGCATGACAATATGGTGTTCTGCAAAATTAATTCAGTTCAATTGCAAAATAACAGGAGAGTCTATATTAGAAACGTCTGTTCGTGAACACCGAACAGGATAACTTTAGGATTTCAATTATTTTGTGGGGAGGCAGTCCTGAGTATTTCAGGTTGGGGGGAGAATCCCACCCACCCTCCAAAAGAAAATATATGAAAGAAGTGCAGTATAGAGGACCCAGATTTATGACCCGAATTAGCGAGCCTCGTTGCCATGCATATGCCGTCAAATGCTTGGATTCAATGTATGACGTCACAAAGGACAGTGGTTTTCATATTCGCGATAAGAACGCAGTCCTTTTTAGGTTTATTTTTCTTGGGGGCTGCCAACCCCAAACCCCCCCCCCCCCCCTACTCTACACAAATGTTATTCTAATTGTGCCAGAACTTCAAAATTGTTTAAAAAAAAAAACGAGGTTATTTTATATTCTGTGGACGCCAAATATGGTCACAATTTTAGGTCAGCTGTGCTGCGCTAAACCCTATATTTTTTATTATACAGCCTTCCAGGGACATACTTGTAGGTTGTGAAAAAGAATTGATAATGTATTGATCTTCAATTTTTGAGAAATGTTAGGACCTGGAAATGTTGTGTGAAAGATGACAACATCCCCTCATATGTAATAAAACATATTTTATTCGAATGTAACAATTTACAACAAATATGAAGGTCGTTATATCAGTCAAATTCTCTGAAACGCCTTTTTACATCATATCCTCCTAATAACATCCTACAATATTTACGTGAAACCAATCTCTATTATGAATTATGATATAATTATCACGAACCAAGTCTGAATACCCTTAACCATTCAAACCCTTTATATAGCCCAAAAGGTGCTGATGAGGGATTAAACACAAACCGCACTCCACCAAAACCCCAAAGCCTCCAGGAAAGCTTGACCTAACGGGTCGCGACATTTGGGTGTTCAATAAATATGTGCTGGGTGGCCTCTCGATAGCGGCCTTAAGACCTTAGAGAGGCCTCCCACACATAGAGAAAAATACCTTTAAAATATCTCTTTACTTGTAAATTTTGTCTATGTATGTTTCAATCAATGTTTGTATATGAAATGTGTGTCTCTTCGTGTAAATAAATTGTCTTTTGTCTGTCTGTGCTAATTGAGATGTTAATTCATTTTCATTTGCTATTTTTTCAGACCAGTTGATCCAGCGATGTGTGGTTATCCAGAGAGATGAAAAGGGTTACGGTCTGACTGTAAGTGGAGACAACCCCGTATTTGTGCAGTCCGTCAAGGAAAGTAAGTTGACGATGATCATCGTTTATTAGAAACAGCTTTCGAAGGAGCTGTCTTGAGAGTTTAATTGTTTGATTGTGCTGCTCATGTTGTCAATGTTTATTACAGTAGTCTTGTTATATTTTAAATTGCAACATGGTTGTAAGGTATAGCCTTCAAATGGCATATATTTGAGATGTCATAGATTTGAATTGTGAGATGCTGATATGTAAATTGGCAAAAAAAGAAGCTATTATGGGCGTTGTAGTATTATAGGAATTAGTGTCAGTGTAGTGCCGTTCAATTTAGTCATGATGTATAAATTAATGGACTGTATCTCTGGCCAATAGATAGCCTTCAAATGGCATATATTTGAGATGTCATAGATTTGAATTGTGAGATGCTGATATGTAAATTGGCAAAAAAAGAAGCTATTATGGGCGTTGTAGTATTATAGGAATTAGTGTCAGTGTAGTGCCGTTCAATTTAGTCATGATGTATAAATTAATGGACTGTATCTCTGGCCAATAGTTTGGTTGCATACTGTTAAATTTACTTTATGTTTTTCTCAGTGTTGCATTTTTGTTTTTTAACACCAGATGGAGCAGCAGCTAGAGCCGGGGTGCAGAAGGGAGACAGGATCATCAAGGTACTGACAATTTGACAGCTACGTTTAATTGTTTGGAATTTCGCTCGATATTTGTGGTCTGTATAGTGAAGGAGCTGAAGTTATGACCTGTGATTGAATGAATGAAGAATATGAATGAAGAATAATTGCCATTACTGACATGAATGCTTGTCTGGTTTGTAAGAGAAAAGTAAAAGTGTTAATACACTATTTATCATTGCTTAAAAGTGACGAGTCAAGCTTTTGGGCAAGTATCGTATTTACTCGAATAGAAGCCCTCCCTTCTATTTTTTAGAGAGCATCTCAGCAGGGCCTATATTTGAGGTGGGCCTCTATTCGAGGTCTGCTCTGAAAGACCTCAAATTCTTGGATTTTACTTACTTAATGCAGGGAGAGGGAGGGGGGCTTCTGTACAAGGTGGGCCTCTATTTGAGGGGGGCGTTTATTCGAGTAAATATGGTAGATTGAAAAGTTAAGCAAGTAGATTGCAGGTAAAATAACAAGCCCAATATGTGTTGGTTGTAGTAATACTTCCATCTACAGGAAGTTGACAAATGTTTTGCGTTATGCATGCATGCAATTTAATTGGGTTGGTTTAAGTTGTTTCTCTCAGGTGTATTAGGGTATGAAATGACTCCGGGTTTGCAGATTTAAATCAAGGCAAAAAATAAAAATTAAATCAAAGATTTTTTTTTTTTTTTGAGAGAGAGATTATTTTTTTAATTTAACAAATTTATTCAGTTGAAAACTGTTTTTTACAACTCATAATAATTTGAATAAAATGTAATTTTTTTATTGATTAATAAAAAAAAAAAACTTAAATTATTAAATAAATCAAAGTTCTGTTCATTTTTAGAGCACAGTTCAGTAAGTTTAAGAAGGAATGCTGGAAAAATTATCAAACTTGGCTCATGCTAGACAGTACTCGAGCCCTAATTGCATCATTAAAAAAAACACCTGGAATTAGGGTATTAAATGGCTACTTTAATATGAGTTGCTTTTCTTTGGCTTCAGGTCAACGGAACATTAGTCACGAATTCAAATCATGTGGAAGTCGTCAACCTCATCAAATGTAAGTTCAATTTTATTTCCGCTAACAACACAGCTCTTTATCTTATCAATTAACAAATATTTGTTTCTTACACTTTTATTGTGTAAATCTAACTGTCCACAATATTCTTAGATACATGCGCCACACTTTGGTTATGTGATTGGTTGCCATGGAAAGAGTTGTGTTGTTGCATTTTCCTTCTTAGTTTAGTTGTTGATCTTAACACCAGAGGACGACACGGTACAGTTAGAAAGAAGGCCATGATGTTCTTTTCAGGGCCACCAATCGACTTGGAATGAATCACTCAAAATTGATGAAGCCATTAGTCATAAGATGAGAAAGGGAAATTTTTGCTTTGATATGCATTGACCTACAAAGCATGAAATATTTAGTGCAGAGACACAGTCGGGAAGAACCACATACTTTAATATAAACTCTGCTTAGAATATTAGTTCTGTGTTTATAGCAGATTGAATTGTTTACTTTTGATCAGTTTTCTGTTGTTTTTTTTTTTGCTCAGCCAAAACATTGAGGGGTATTTTTTTAAGTTGACATATACTCTGAACAAAATGTATTGTAATTTGTAACATGTGTGGGGTTGTGCCCTGAAATAGTTTACATGTGGATTGCATGATGCATATAATCATGAGACATAACATACAACACACACAGTCAAGTGACAAACGGGGTCATGCACAACAAACAGCTCAGCAGAAAAGTGGTGAACGGGCCATTCAATGGAGCATTTGACCCCTTCATTTCATGGGGAGGGGGGGGGGGGTGACACGTGGCAGTCAATAGCCCCCCCCCCCCCTGATGAAGGGGTTATTGTCACCCTGGGTCATGGGTAATTGTGGGGAATCCCCCTAATTAAGACCCAGGCCTGAAGAGACAAATGCTATCTGTTGTTGGTCTATTGTTTGGTTTCAAGTTGATCTATTGTTGATATGCTGGTCTGTTGATATAAGCTGATTGGATGTTCTTTGTCTAAATGCAGTGGAAATAAAACATTTGGTGAACAAGCTGGGAAAAAAATTGGGAAAAACAAATCATAACAAATGTATTCTGGACAAAATGTATGAACAATACACAGCAAATGGCGAACTTATGTTGCTTTCTGAATGGTTGGTGATTATTTTTCAATGTTTAAATAGATTTTCAAACCTGCTCTGAGACGTTTATTAGTTTAGTGGTTTCATGTATATTGATGGAAGACCATGGAATTGTATTATCTCTCAATACATGTATTTCATGCAGTACATGTTACACTATCAATATTTGAAAGAGGGGTAGCTGACCTTGAATTCACAGGTCACTGTGGGGGGATGCATGGTGGGAGGTTTTGAAGGTCAATGACCCCGAGGTACCCCAAACATGTCAGGGGTAAATAGAAGTGTAAATGGGGTATGTAATGCTATGTATAGATATGATTACAAAAACATCAGTAGAAGCGTGTTCATGGGATATGCATGAACTGGAGATCCATGCTGTATTTTTGCAATGCTGCTGTAGTGTGATTTCAATGAATTACCATTTGATCTGAAGCCAGAGACAGATGTTATGATGAGATGGAGCTCCTATACCTTGTTGTTTGCATATTAAACCGTGTCATCGCTGTTTGTCTTCTGTGGAAAGTCCCTTGTTTTGTTTGATATAACATAGGTCCCATGATAGGTGCATAAATAAAGTTTTAAGAGATAGAGAATGACTGGAGCATGAAATTGAACAAACATTTGCCCTCCCACATCCAAAGTTCTCCTTGTCCTATGCCTAATTATGCGGTTGCCATGGACACCACAACTTCCTGGTCCAGTGCACCACGTGCTTGTATTTTATTGCATTTTGTCAGTGACTCAGAACGAGGCACTAAGACATGGATTGTTCTTCTAGGTACAATGTAAACAACGGGCAGAACTCTTCACTCAAGGAGTTTGAATGGCACCCATTGTTTATGTTATGTTCTTGAAGCCAGTGCTGACCTCTTGTGTTAATTGCTCCAAGCACCTGGTGTTCTTTTCTTCAAAGTCAGAGACATGACATATGTCATCAATCGCAATGAATTATTCTTCATATTGGTGCCAATGGAATGATATGTTTAATTTAGCTCTAAGTCTGCATATTTATTGTCATGGATTTTCACTATCATTTGAGGATTATATTTCAGCCTCCCCTGTCAAGTCAAGTGAAAGAGTTTCATACTGATATTAGTGATAACAGTGATAAGGGGTATTTGATTTAGGTTTAGCTTTACAAAGTTGGATCATATTAAAGCCGAGTAAGTTTCCCTCGTTGTAAAAACATAGCACGACTCAGTGCTATAAATAGCTCATGCAGGGCAATGGAATATAACAGGCTGGGTTGGCATTGCTTGAGGTTATATTTCCTTCAACTTATAATATATAAGTCTGGATTATATTTGGAATATATTGTAAACGAATAATTGAAAGTACCCCCCCCCCCAACCCCCCTCTTGGTCATTGTTTTAGAAAGGGGTGGAGTGACGACCATGTAATAAAAGGATGTTTTTTGATCGATTAAATCAATGGCGGATTATTTGGTCAATTGTATTGTGTCCAATGCTAACACGTGTTCACAAAAAACTGGTCATAAAAATAACACTGAGAAATATTGCTAGTTGAGAAGTATAATAATAGAAATAAAAAATTAAAAAGATAATTGTCCCCCCTAGCAACACCCCACACAGGAGCCAGGAAGTGCGAAGGGGGTTTTTACCCCTTCCTGAACCCCCCCCCCCCCCTTCAATATTTTCAACCTCAAAGGGTGTGTGTGTGGGGGGGGGGGGGGGGGGGGGCATGACACAACTCACCCGTTCTAGGCCAGCCAGGCCAGCCAGGCTGCCAGCTGTACAAATGACTCATTGTGGCCCAGGCGGCGAACATAGCACAAGACTCACTTCTATGGCCAATAACTACTTATAAAAGGCTTTTTAATGGATTACATATCTATAAACACAACCCCTGGAATACTACATGACCATACGTCATCATTACGTCGTCCGCTAGACGTCCATATATAGCCAGGATATGTATCTAGGTCACAGGATAGAATTAGGTCAACGTCAGGACGTCACTTTAGCATTGTCATATAGGAGGAGCCAATGCTAATCTGCCCGAGGGAGTTGTTTACAATTTTGTTGTTTACATATATGACTAATATTTTGATAACTTATTCTGAAAAAGTCATATTCTGGATTTGCACATCTGATTACTGTGACCCTTGACCTGTTGATGTGAAATTAACATCTTAAAGACAACAAATACAATGGATATTAAACTTTAGCTGCATGGATTAATTGGTATATTTCAGTAAGTATAAATAGCGCAGTGTTTAACACGAATTATTAGTTAATGGCTAGATTTTCATATTGATGCGCATGGTAAATACTAATAATATATTGATTGTCTAGCTATTGATATTTACCATGACATTGGGAATTTGGGATAACGGTTCACAAAGTAACAGGGTCATTTTAGTAATTCATAAACTGTGAATAATTATTATGCTGTGTCTCTACACGTTCAGTGTGATCATGCTCAGAATGGGTGCAAAAGTCGGTCAGCTTGTCTCTAAAATATATAGAAATAAAAGTTGTATAATTGTGTTGAGCCAAGATAATGCTATGATATCATACGGGTGTCTATATTTAATGACAGCAGAACATTTATAAAAGTTCTTCGTTAGACCAGTGTATTGTTCAAGAAAGTTAGCTTACTCTGAATAACTCAGCCTTATTAGTGAACCATACAATTAGTGCCTGGAATACATTTCACATTGTGCTGTAAACATTGACCTTTAATCTACCAGTTGGTGAATGTGTTATAGATTTTATATTACATCAAGTGGTTTTGTAAATGATGTCACAATTAATCGATTTATGTTTATTCAGTTGTATAAAGTTAAAGGAAGAAAAGAATAAAAAAAAAGCATTAAAATGTAAGCCAACAGCTGTCATTGAAAGTGACATTAATTGAATTAGGATATATTATGAAGATTATTACTATACAGTTACACTATTACAATATTCATAATACATATATAGTTATGTTTTAAATTAGTTACTTTTTATTAAATTAATACAAAATAGATATTCCATTGATAGAATAACCAGTCGTTTCCGTTATCACGTAATTGTATCGGATAATTATGATATAAACAAATAAATAATGTTACATTACATAACATTATAATTAGTCTGGATTGTGTTACATGTTGTCAATCGATATGTCATGTACTTGTAATGTTATATCAACGTTGCATTCTAACATACAGGATGCTGTTTCAGGGCTGTTAAACGGTTAGAAGAATTTTAATTATCATTTATATCTCTTGGTAGGTTTTATAGCATAATATAACATGGCCTTGCTTATGCAAGAGTTTCATTTGCCAATGACCATTTGATGAGACTTATGTGGGTGACTTTCTGTTCTAGGTTATGGGTCATGCTACCGAATTTGCCCGAATAAATACAAAGACCAGTCTTACGCACTACCGTATTTTTACGCTTACAAACCATCACTCTAAAGTTCCAGTTTGATTAATTAATATCCAGTGCCATATTAGAGGTGTCTAGTTCTTTGGGGTGTGTGCTGAGGCAAGTAAAAGATCCCACTCATGAGGTATATATCTAAACATGCTGTGGACTCCCAAACAGTCTAATATAATCTCGTCTTTACGTTTGCCTCTGATGGGTTACATAAGCTCGTTATGAGCTTCAGACCAAACAATACTATGCAATACAATACAATACTATACAATGCAAATCAATATTATGCAATACAATGCAATACAATAGAATACGATGCAATACAATGCAATATGATGCAAATCAATACTATGCAATACAATGCAATATGATTCTATGCAATACAATGCAATATGATGCAAATCAATACAATGCAATACAATGCAATATGATTCTATGCAATACAATGCAATATGATGCAAATCAATACAATGCAATATGATGCAAATCAATACAATGCAATATGATTCTATGCAATACAATGCAATATGATGCAAATCAAAACAATGCAATACAATGCAATATGATTCTATGCAATACAATGCAATATGATGCAAATCAATACAATGCAATACAATATGCCATACAATGCAATACTATACAATACAATAGAATACGATGCAATACAATACCATATGATGCAAATCAAAACTATGCAATACAATACAATGCAATTCTATGCAATACAGTACAATATGATGCAAATCAATAGTTTGCAATGCAATACAATACAATGCAATACTATGCAATACAATGCAATACAATACAATGCAATTCTATGCAATACAGTACAATATGATGCAAATCAATAGTTTGCAATGCAATACAATACAATGCAATACTATGCAATACAATGCAATACAATATGATGCAATACAATACAATGTGAGTATTGTGACAATGCAATGATGATGTTTACACATGTAGGATGCGTGTTATGTTGAGGGTCAAAGGGGTCAATCTAGGCTTACATTAAAACATGGTTAAGGAGCAATCAGGTGGAGTGATGTTCACTGAGTGCCAAAAAAACAAGGGAGGATTTCTAGCCAGGTCCTGACTGAGAGTACTTTGTGGAGGACTTAGTGGACATTAGGCCAGTTGGACAGGAGCCATGGGGGGGGGGGGGAGACCTGGCACTTGGTAATGGACTATACTTGTTGCAAAATAAACTGTAGTTGTCAAAATTACTTCACTTGAAATTGTATTAGATTGTTTATTTTTATTATATATTTTTTTTCTTTTGAAAAGAGTGAAATAATGTCATTTCTGGCAATTTTAGCAGGCAATGTTAGAAGTTTTTATAGCTATCCGTATCCATCCGTAGATTGCTCACAGTGAAGATATTTTAATTAGAAATTGTAAGTATTTGTAATATTTCATATTTGATCGTCCTGACATTTTGTAGAGAGGGCAGTTAACCCCAGCCCACAAGTGACTAATGTTAACAAGGTTAAACGAATGAAAATAAGATTGTTTGGTTTCTTTCTTTCTTTTGAAAAAAGAAGGTTAGTTGAGCTTTTCCTGAAAGGGTGTTCAGTAAGTGGTGAATATTTCCTCCTCCTTCTAAATGGAACCCTCAGAATTCGTTGGGACTGTGACTCGTTATACCACAACGACGACTGCAGGATTGTGGGAATTATAGAACCATTTGAATACTGCAGAAATAAACTAATATATTCAACCTTATGGAAGGCAGAGAGAAGGTGGAGAGTAGTTGAAAGTGCTGTAAGGTTGACGTAACATTTGATTTAAAATATTCCAATTTGTTTTGATTTTCAAGTAAGAGCATGAGGTGGGAAAAGATTGGCATCATTTCCGACTGAATAGGTCTACATGATTATAAAATATGTCATGATTTGTTATTTTAGGAGTGTGATGTTCTTTTTCGAATGTTTTGGTTCACGTGGACTGTTCCATTAGTGCATGGGGGGTGCTGCAGGTCATGGGACAGTGGGTCAGTCCATTTCTCACTCAGTGGGCCACTCTGCATAAATGGCCTCTTGTGTTTTGGACTCGCTGTTTATATATATATGAGATATTGTATCCTGATGACTATCGTACATATATATATATATATATATGTGGATGTTATATGTATCCTTAGAAAGAGTTTCTGAACTTGTCTTATGAACTCTATGTCAACTTTCCTGGATACAACCCAGTTGTGTCTACAACTCAACATGGATCATGCATGAACTCAACTTCAATATGTTGCTATAAATGAGCACACCATGGATATAAAGTGATATTTTATTGATGAATGCAACATAGCCAGGGATAAATATGTATCTGACATTCTTAGTTAAAAACTCCTCAGATATACACCCATGCTGTAAGTATATATATCCAAGCTATATGCATATAATATATGTATATATATATACATATATAGGGCATGCTAGTCATAACACAGCTTAAATGGGACAGTGTGAGAAGAGGCCTGTGTCCATGGTTATATTAAATGCATTCAAATATCAAATGCAATATTCAATATAATAAGTCCTTCATAAATTGAGATATAGAAAAATTATTATTTTTTAAAATAGAAATACTAGCAAATCATTTCAAAGCCATGATTGATGTACAAAGATAACGCTAATCTTAAAATGTAAAGATAACGCGCAAGTATTTGACTAATCTCTTTATCTTATCACTTGGTACATTAATTGGTGTCATCAACCCATAGTGAAAAGGGTAGTTATCTATCTATCTATATATCTATCTATCTATACGTCTATCTATCTATCTATCTATCTATACGTCTATCTATCTATCTATCTATCTATCTATCTATCCATCTATCCATCCATCTATCTATCTATCTATCATACTGTAGTCTTTGTTGGTGACTTCAATGTCGCATGTGTGAGTCGAATGCTCTGTTAAAGTCGAGCAAGTTCTTTTATCCTGAGACCTTGACCCTTCGCCATGTAACATAAGCCCATGAAACCTGTATGAGGAGAGATTCAAGGGGTGATACACACTGTAAAAATACCCCCCCCCCCTTTTGCAAAGCGAGTAAGGGCAATAGTGTCTGTTTATTATGGGATACAGGATGAACCTGTGCCTTTGATAAGACTTCTCTGTACAAAATCTACATATTCTTTTTGGAGTTTCTCCTAAAAGGAAGTTTTGTCAAAATTTATAATATTTAGGAAGACAATATCATTTTGCGTGTCATGCATATGTCATGTATGAATACTAAACGCGAGTAAATATAATTGTTGCTTCGATAACTAAGTAAAATCGAGCTAATGTATGACTTAAAGGTAATTGATATAACTAACATAAGTATTGATGATCAGACATTGTTTCCTGATATATAGTGTGGCGGAATAAGGACATAGTATTTAATAATCATTTAACGAGTAATTATTGGCTTAGTTAATTGAGATGTATTTGATAAGCAAGACTACACAGCCAGGCCATTAGATGTGTTTATGCAGAGGCATGGGTGGGACATGGTGGGACATGGGTAGCTGCAGATTGGGTTGGCTTCATGCATTTAGAATCAGTAATTAATTCTCATTCGCCTAATTGCTTCAGTGTGAACATTTAATGAGAGCTCTAATGTAAACTATAATGAAGTGCGGCTGTATGTTGGCTATAGGCTAGAATGAATGAAAGATATTTCATAATTATTTATTCAGAGTAGATGTCTTTTTACTCGATGATATGGATGTATAGCGATAGATAATAAACTGTATGACCGATGCTACTCGTTGGGGTAAAGTATTACAGCAGAGCAAGGGGGTAGCCATGATATTGACCTTTACTCCAATACCCCACCTTGCCTTCTGAGACTGCTCTTAATATTTCCAAAGAAGTTGGCTCAAATATGTATCAGGGTAGATCCCACTGAACAGTAGAGATAAGTTTAATAACTCATAATTCATTTATGACGAAAGAAACGATTTGAATTGTAGGACAAAATGGGTGATGATGAAGAGAGTGAAATAGGAACAAAGACTTAAAGATGGAAGAAAATAAGATTCCTAGACTTTTATTACTGACTTCAACGACAATGAGCGAGATTCCGTATTGTGTTGTTTGTTACTGGAGTACATCGACAGAGAAGAGACATTAATTGGAGTACACGTGCAAAAGAGAGTAATTAATTGGAGTACACGTGCAAAAGAGAGTAATTAATTAGAGTACATGTACAAAACGGAGTATTGTTGAAGCAAAGATGAGTATGAATTAAGTACAAAAGAAGTACGGATTGGGGCAGTGATTACCTAACGAAGGACAAATGAAGTACAAATAGCAGGACAAATTGGAGTATCAACCGACATGTGATCAGAAGGACAAATCTGAGTACAATCCATTGCCAAATTTGGAGTACAATTCATTGCCAAATTTGAGGTACATAACTGAAGGTTACCAAATGAAGACCCTGCTAATGTGAGGACCAATTATATTGAAGTGCAAATTGGAGTACCGCTACCACAGCTAATTGGAGTACCATTGGAAGAGCAAATTGGAGTACGAATTGACGAATCGGAGTATACCAAAAATGAGGCGCACAAGCAGCCAGCGCAACAAGGAGGAGAAAGGGGTTCGCAGATATTCTCTCCCTCCGAGTTTTGCCAAATTAGGTAAGTGACGAAAAGAGAAGTTAACACACGGTCAAAGTTTAACGCTTACTATGCGAGATGGTCATTGATATTATATTTATGTATTTGTGTTGTTCATAAATTCTGACTGCATTACCGACTGACTGTGTCTGCCAGTGCCCAATGGACTGAACACCTTTTGTTTGATGATCAATAAATGAGTGAAGATCTATTGGGAATTTCTTTCTTCGTTAATTATATGAATAATAGGAACATGGTTCTCAATGAATGCATTGCAAAATGATGTTTATGATACAGAACATTTAGGATTTATTGCAAGCGACATAGCTGTCGACAGGTTTTGTAATGAAGATCAAACATCAGCAATTAACGACCAAAGAAAAGAGAGACGAAAATATGAATCATTTATTGACTTATATAATGTCAACATGGAATGAAATTATTAATACAGAAATATTATATCAAGCTTTCCACCCACTGGGACAGTGTTCAAGCCAGCAGATCCTCTTTGCTCAATGTGACTTTGACATGTGCCTTTGATTTGAACATTTACACTTGTGTATTAAGTATTGAGGTCACCCCTGGTGATAATACTACTTAAACGGCCTCGGTGTACATATTATAATAACACTGTATATTGTGGCTCTTATTGAGAGGTGGTGTTATATTTGGGTGGTCTTAAAGTGAGGTACTGTTGCATCTAAACGTTTCACTGTGGTATTTCATAATCATGATAATGTATGGACTTCTGAGGCCATAAACCAGTTGAATGTGAAGTAGAGCATGAAGAGAACATGTCACCATTGTTTCTTTCGTGGGGACAGAAAGAGAGAAAATATAGACAAGTGTGAAATATGGGTTGAGAGATGGGTTGAGAGATGTTATCTTGATACTTGTGACAAGTTTCAAGCCTTTAAATACAACTGTAACGTATTTAGCTGGGGGAAAAGGCTGTAGCTGTTCTCGTTTAGACGCCTAGATACTTCTGTTAAAGACAAATAATGAAATGTACTCCGCTGTTGTATTGAGATATAATGTTCAACTTTGGCAAGAGTTGTCTTTTAAATGTAAGAGTTCATTTGAATCAAATTTTGGGGGTGTCTAGCACTTGGTGTCTATAGTGGGGCGAATATAAGACCCCACCTTTGCAGTTGATATATCACAGTTGATATATCTGTATAATCATCTCGTCATTGCATCTGCCTCAGGTGATTTAGTGAGCTGACTAATGTCATATATTCAAGGGCAAAAAGACAGAAGTCATGTTGTGCTGACCTCAGTAAGGTTAATGCAATACTCTGTTAATACGGAATACAAGTCTTGCCAAAATGTCATTCTTCTTCACTTGTTATTTTTTTTCTTCATGGGGCCTGGAGGTATTTACTGCTATTTATAGCCATATATTTGACCTATATATTTGACCCACGTGCCCTTGTTGATGTATACACCTGACGAGTATATGATGTGCATTTGGAGTCATGACTTGTGTATTTTGATATTCGTATTTGTAATGTGTTTGTTTGTCTGAAGATTGAGCCCAGTTTCAGTTCGATAGAGTTAGCCCAATTCAGTGATCACAAAATAGGCAATAGACAATCTTTTAGACATATCACAAAGGCTGCAGACTGAAACAAAAGATTATAATCTTTGCAAAGTGCCAAATATTTCTATGGACGATGATGTCCTTCGGATCATTTGAATGTGAACAATTGATCTACTTCTGAACATGTATTTTTGCCACATGGACTTAGACCAAGCCCCTGACACCAACAAGTGGCCGTAAGGTAAATAAAGGCGTGACCTGACCTAGTTGTGAGGTCAAATGTCAACCCTGTTGACCTATATCTTAAACAGAGGGCAGTGTGGATGCAAACACAGGGATCTGGCAGTCATGGAAATGGTCTTGGCTAAATAAAGGGACTGGGTTCCTGGGTTCCTGGGGTTGTGATCAAATAAATAGAGTGGTCTATCAAGGGTAAAACTAGGTCAGAGGTCAACAGACTCAACACAATTGTCTTACCTGAAACTTGCTTCTATCCTCCTGATCATGTGTATCTCGCTTAGGGTCTGTTTCAGACCCTTCTAATTCAATTGTCTCTGCTCAGAACATTGAACAATATGTTGAACAGGAGGTGGCGTTTTATACTTGCCTGTGTTCAGAATGTTCATTAAACACAAGGCATGGGTCTTGTACTTGGCCAGGGCTTCAGAGCATTAAACACAAGGTTATGCCTCAGCTTGTTATGCCTTGTGCTTGATATGCCTTGTGCTTGCCTCTGTTCAGAAAATTAAACCTAAGGTCTCTGTTTAGAGCATGAAACAGAAGGGGGTGTCTTAGAATTCGCGAACTAAACATAAGGTGGTCTCTGACAATTGTCTCTGCTTAGAACATCAAGCAAAAGGAAGTGTTTAGCAGGTGGTGTCCAATACCTGTCTCTGTTTAGAACCTTAGAAGGTGCTTGCTGAATGTTTAGTTTGGCCAGAAGGCGTTGAAGGCAAATGGTTTGTGAACATCTATGTGAAGCCTTTTGGAGCCTTTTGGATGAAGCTCCAAGATGGGATGTTTCAGTGTTGTGAATTTCATGTTTTTGCACAGTAAGCTGCTTTAAATTTTGTCTTTCAACATTTCCCTTTAGTTGGGGGCCCATGGGTTGAGATGAAGATAATTGGGCAGTGCATGCTGAGATATGATTGTTAGACATCTGTCACTGGGCTGCAGCCATGGTGACGCCATGACAGTCCATCTCCATGGCAACCATTGTTTGTTGTGTCCCTTTGGGGTGGAAGGGGTTGGTGTGGGACCTGTAGAGGGCCCCCTATAACCCCCAGCCCAAAACGAGTGAAAGTGAACCCCAGACCCAAAAGGGGTAACAAGTGGCTGCTGTTCCCAGAAGGGTTAATTGCAACAATTACTGGCCAATGAGCCAAGTATCCATGGCAACCCAATGGCAACTTATGTCACATGTGAAGGGGGCGGGTGACCATGTGTGATGATAAAACATGCTAAAATGATAATAAGTTGCTCATGTGAATATGATTGCTGGATAGAACCTTGTACCAATTTAGCTCCATGCTTGTACTAATGTACTTGCCTGCTTCCTTACTTACTTACCTAGGCCCACTGACTGACTGACGGACTGACTGACTGACTGAGGGACTGACTGACTGACAGATTAGCTGACTGACTCTCACGATGTGCAGTGATGTATTTGTGTAGTCGTCCATTGGGTAGTCATTGAGTGAACTAGCAGACTGCATGGTCTGTTGTATCTTGGATCCTTCTGTTGTATCTTGGATCCTTCTGTTGTATCTTGGATCCTTCTGTTGTATATTGGATCCTATTGTTGTCCGTTTGTGCCCGCAATTGCCTCCCTAGCAACGGTCTGCTTGTTCCAGCAGCCGTTGCTAGGCACCTACTGTTGCAGGTCATGAACAATGGCCTCCTCTCTTTGATCTGTACTGCTATTTTTAGAAGACAATTGTTGGGATAAAGACGAGGTTGCCTCTGCCATAGGATAGGATAGGTTAGGATAGGAAAGGTATGAAAGGGTAGGATATGAAAGGATAGGATAGGAGAGGAGAGGATAGGATATGAACGGATAGGATAGGAGAGGATAGGACAGGGTAGAGATATTGTGTGGGGATTCTGTATTGACGTATCAGGAGTGATTTTAAACATAGCAGAATGTTTACCTTATTTTATAGGTTTCCAGCTACAAGTATTCACTGGGTGACAGAGTGCTTTCAGTGGGCGGCCAAACTGTCGCCCATTGACTGTCTTGTCAAATTGCTTACCGTTGCCATAATCTTGATAGATTTCTCAGTCCACACAACGACTTATTGTTTGGATGGCTTCAATGCCTCATATTTCTTCTGCTGGTTTCTTCTGCTGGATTCTTCTGCTGGTTTCTTCTGCTGGATTCTTCTGCTGGTTTCTTCTGCTGGTTTCTTCTGCTGGTTTCTTCTGCTGGTTTCTTCTGCTGGTTTCTTCTGCTGGTTTCTTCTGCTGATTTCTGTGGGCAGACGACATGAGCATGACGTGATTTTGGGCGGGAAGGCGTTTTATTGATTGATTGCTGTGTATTCCGCCAGGAGTGCTGGGGGTGGCCCGTGCTGCTGTAGACTGCATGTCTCAATGTTGCCATGCAAGACTGGAGGCATTTCGCTCATCTAGGCAACTATAATCACTGTTATATCATTATGGATGGATATTATATTCTCTGCGTGGATCATAATGACTCTCTAGCGTATGGAAATGGATCTGTCAATGACAACAATTGATGTTCGGCCAGAATGCCAGCCTTTCACTCATCAGCATACTCCATTGAATTATGACCACTCATTCATTTCATTCATTGGGTATGGAATGTTGTAAATAAGCATCTTGGGGCTGGCATTGATACGTGGAGGGGTTAAACGTATCACCCTCAATGCTTAGAACGATAGGTTAGTGTTTGTAAACCATGACTCATGTTTTTTTGTTTTCAAAGATTGTTTTTTTGTTTTCAAAGATTGTGTATTCTGCATTAGCCATGAATGAATGAATTACTGCCCAGGACGTTCTTGTTACGTAACACCGAATCATAGTGATGGAATGGTGTATAAGACCATATTTCTCTTATTATCGTTAAATATTAAAGCCATTTTTTCTACGAAACTAAAAATTAGATTTAAATCATTCACATTGTGAATTTGTATTACTGCTGAGTCATCAAAATTTCAATAATTAAATGTAGGAATCAAATAATTCAATAAATTAATTCGAGATATAGTAAATAATGAGAGTGACTATAGTAAGTTAATGCACTTAAAAAACATCTTAACTTGATTGAGTGACAGGAAAATAATTCAAGTTTATTAATAGGTTGTTGGAAATTGGATACGATTTAACTGACAATGACCTCCATATAAGTGAGTTCAAATTAAACAACACGAAATAACATGCGAGTTTTACGAACACAGCAGGTTAGCTCTGAAGTTCTCAACTCTCACTTTTGTCAACTTGCAATTCCACGAGGTGCCATCTGCTCTTGCAACTTTTTATATTTCATTTTTTATCTCGTTAGATGCTAAGTCTAGAGCAGTTGTTTATGTCGTTCTAGTTCAAGTGCACACTTAATGACAATGAGTGACTGGAAAAAAAGTTTCTATTGTTGAGGCAGTGTATATTGTGTGCATTGTGTGAATGTGGCTTCTAATATTTGAAGCTATTTGATGCATATATGTAGGAAGAAGAGCTAGATTTAATACAGAAACATGCAGGTGTCTACATATATCTACTAACAATGGCAGCCCCTCGGTGTAATATTGCAGCACATTCATTGGTGTAATACAGGTTTATTGTCGTCTGAAAGTGTTCATTAATTGCGAGTCTTGATTTTGGATTACGGAAAAGGATACTAAACGTGAATCTGGAGAGTGCAAGGATTGATTATCAATTCTACAAAGTAGCCGAGAGTGCTATTAAGAAGAATTGGATGTACTTTTGGAAATGTGAGGGATTACATTGCCCTGTTATGGAGACATTTCGAAATGGAGAAGACTTGCAGCTGACAATCATTCCTCTAAAGTTTGACCTAATTAAGTTGCATGAAACTAACATTTGGAGCTCGTGACGCCAAATACGATTGTGTTCGTTACGTTATATAAACATGTGCATTCGTTTCGTGACGTCACAAGAGCAATGACGTTACCATGGCAGAAGTAATGTCTGGTCTTAGCCGCTTCACCAGTTGATGGTTGAGACTGGATTAGCCAAGATGTCGGATTTACAGCGAAGAGGAAGTGGTTCTTCTTTGAAAAGAAGAGAGAGCTTCACTTGGTTCGATTACGCAACTCGTCTGCAGAAATGGAGGCGCAAAGTGCGCAGCCGCAGCATGAACGACATGATGACGTCATCCTCCTCCTCTCCATATGCACTAGAGCCTAGCCTAGAGGGCGCTGAAGGGGAGCAGGGCCCTGGTGGAAATCAAGAGAATCACAAGGTTAAAGGTAAATTCACACAATGCTCTTGTGCTTCTGTTTAGCTCAGTGTCATGGCTGTGCTTGTAATCAGTGATCAAATAGAAAGTGGTTGGTAGTGAGAACGTCTTAGAATGTTTCCATTGAATTAATCTTGCATCTAAGTGTTGTCCTGATCCTGGAGACTACTCTTGCCTCCATGTCCTAATGATTGTGTACCTCTCTCACAAGAAGCATTGAATCCCCATACTCCCATGCAGACTTGTCAGCGTGTGATTTCCTTGCCATGCTGTGTTGTTGTGGAGCCACCAGGGTGGAATGGATATAGTGTATGGTGCTGCCCTCTGGCTGAAACAACCTCCATTGCCCGTTTCCATGGAATCATGCTGGTGTATCCGAGTGTCAAACCATCAACATGTTGAATCTTTGATAATTTATTGCAAAAGTTCTTGTATATGATTGTTGGTAGTTTAATGTTGTTTATCTCGTATGATATATCTTCAGGATATTGGGAGTAGGCCGTATTAGCTTTCAGTTCAAAGATAACCTGGATATACTGGCTCCTGTCATCTGCATAATTGTTAATGACTCTCTGCAACTTGGTGAATTTCACAATCATTGGAAATTGGCTACTGTCTCACCATTCCTAAAAAAGATTGGTCTTCCGTTAGCTTTAAAAAACTATAGGCCTGTAAGCAACCTGTCTTTCCTCTCTAAGATTGTTGAAAAAGGTGGCATCAAACAAATAAATCATCGCACGAATATAATCAATCTCCACTCAGTTCATCAGAGTTCTTACAAAGCCAACTTCAGCACTGAAACAGCATTGTGCTTCTTAATGAATAATCTTTTGTGGTCCATTGAAAAGGGGGAAGTATCTATCATGGTAGCGTTAGACTTGAGTGCTGCATTTGACACTGTTGATCACGAGGTGCTGGTGTCTGTAATGCAAAGAAATTTCGGCTGTGATGACACCGTACTAGACTGGATCATTTCTTACCTGCGAGGCAGACAGCTTCAAGTCCAAGTGAAAGACACAACATCAAGACACAACATCAAGACACAACATCATCAACACGTACATTCAACTACTCTGTTCCACAAGGAAGCTGTCTTGGACCAGTGCTATTTAACATGCATGTGAGTACGATTGCTCACTGCATTGATTCTGGTCAAGACTTGGGTGGCTATCAAAGGCAGTTTTGTCCCATCTGCACTGCATTCAGAAAATCACTGTGTGCAGCGAATTGAGAAATCCATCGGAAATATCATTGACTGGATGTCTGCCAACTATCTTAAGATAAACCCAGAAAAGACAGAGATTACTATATTTGGCAGTCACCAATTACTGTCAAAAGTGCAAACGAGGCATGTCAGTATTGGTCATGAGAAGGTGTCTGTCAGTGATACCATCAAATATCTGGGAGTGTATTTAGATAGTGGATTAACTCTACAAGATCATATTATGGCTAAATGCAGAACCGTCATCTGTAACATCCGCCAGATCAAGCAGATTGGGATATTCATCAACACAAAGACAGCAACAGCATTAGCATCATCGCTGGTACTAAGTCACTTGGATTACTCCAACAGTGACTGGGCAGCCAAGGTTATTCTATGCCGTTCCAAGTATGACAGCTCTTCAGGGGCACTGCTGGCATTACACTGGTTGCCCATTAGACAGAGAATCGATTTCAAAATTCTTTGCTTAGTTTTTAAATGTATTCATAAGACTGCACCAACTTATCTGTCTGACTTGATACAGATTCGATCATTTGCTCGGAATACAAGATCGTCCAATAGTGACAATATCATCCTCACTGTCCCATTTACAAGACGTTCGACCTTTGCACAAAGGTCATTCGGTGTATATGGTCCTCGTGTGTGGAACTCTTTGCCAGGAAGCATCCAAAATATAGACAATTACTCATTTTTTTAAAAGAAATTAAAGACACTTCTTTTTCAGTCGATTTAAATATCATTGTACAGCGCACTTGAATTACCTTTGTAAATAGTAGTGCTATAGAAATTTAATAAATAATGATAATAATAATGACTGGTAATTAATGATCCAGGTTTGGTGCTGATGTTAAATGAAAGCTTCTAAAGAAGCTGTGTCCCCCGCGTGTAAAGAGGCCAGCGTCTATTCTGGAACTTTATACCAGCATGTGTTCTTGTGGAATACATGCATTGCTGTATAGTATGATTACGGTACATTATACTGCTGCAATTCAGGAGAGATGCTTGAAGCGGGTGAACTAGGATCTTTAGGGGAATCCCCTGAAACCTTGACCTTTGACCTTAGTCTGATAACACCACCAGGTGTCGTCCTAATCAAGGTGATTAGTAGAGATTAGCACCAGGGGGCAGAGGGGTGCTGTGCTTCTCAGTGATCCAACTCAAGGATGGAAATGTTGCCTTCTGGCATTTGTCAGCCAGTTATGTCAATCTGGGATCAATAAATGAACGTTCGATCTCTTATCATGCTCTTTTCAATCGTAAAAATTGTTTCAATAAGTTTCCCTTGGCGAAGTGCAGGGATTTCTTGACCTGAAGATGACTTCATTAGAAGGTCATCATGAACTAGGTCAGTTGAGGTCATAAACTGGGTCAGTGAGAGGTCATGTTAGGATTGTCCTGATGGGGTGTTCTTAGTATATTCTTGGATGATCCAAGGTATATTTCACCCCTGCAGGTCACACCTGTTCATTTGGGTTACTTTGGGGTTATTTTCATTCAAGTCTTGTGGGGGTGTATTACTATAGAGGTGGGGGTTATTACTGCCTGGCCATAGATCCATGTTTCTGGGGGTTACTTTTATCATAGAGATATTACCTCTATGCTTTTGTGTGATCTGCCTCTATGGCTGTGATTCGTGTTTATGAGGCTCATCATCAGCTCGTCTTTCAACTTCATAATGATATAATGTGACATCAGTGGTTTCTTGTGGTAAGAGCAGATTATGTCCGTTATTACACGATCCAGTGATCAGTATTTTGATTAGGAGTAAATTTATTTCACAAAGCTATCAAAACTGAGTATCACAAATCTGTTGTTTTTAAGAATTGTCAGTTGAATCACGTGGTTTTATGGTCTTATTGCGTCATCACGATTGTTGGTTGCCATGGTAACCACTGTTAAATCAGAAGGCACACGTGATTTAAGTAAATAGCGATATTTTGGGCGAGATTTGAGCTGTAGATGTCATGGATATGTCAGAGGGAGAGAGAAAGAGGTTGATTCAAATGTCAGACTTTCATCCTCCTCATGTACAGATAAACCCTCTCATAACAAACTCTGTTATAACGAAAGATTGGTTTTAAAGAATTAGGTCAGAACGCAGTTGCAATTTCCTCGTGTCTTGCTATGTCTTACTTTGGAACCAAATAAAAACAACTTTTTTTGTTTATTAGTTTGTTAGTGCACAGATTTGAACGGTGTATATATTTGTGTTAGGGGCTACCATGTGGTTTTGATGCAGGTGTCAAGTGAAAGAGAAGAAAAAGAAAGAAAAAAAGAAATAGCATAGAGAATATGAAGGAGAGAAGGTTGATTTATATTTGAATGTTGTTTTCCAAACTCACTCGAGGATTGAAATTCCTCGGGAAATGAAAAAGAAATGCTTTGCGATATATGATATGTGCTTGGCCTTCAATCTATGTATTACCTGTCAATGAAGTTCTTTCTTCGAACTCCCATAATTTTGATTTATAGAAACAAGTCTTGACCTGTTTAGAAGTCCTATCTGTAAGTCCAGACTTAAATGTGACCAGAGAAAACTTGACCTGATTATAAGTCAAAATTAAGTTTTGACCTGTTTATAGAAGTCTTAACCAGAGCCAGAAGAAGTCTTGATCTGTTTATTATAAGTCCTAACTCAGTCTTGACCTGTTTGGATATAAGTCTAAACAGAGAAAGTCTTCAATTGCTTCTAAGTCAGAACAATAAGAAGTAACCTGTTTATGTAAGTCCTAACCAGAGGAAGTACAGAGGAAATCCAGAGGAAGTCCAGCCAGAGCATAGGCCTTAAAACCAGAAAATGTCTTTGACTCGTTTTTAAGTCCTAAACTCAAGTCTTGACCCGTTTGCAAGTCCAGTGAGAGGGCAAAGAGAGGGTCCAACAACATTAATATAGCCAGGTAGCCGGTCAGCCACACAGGTTGGGTGTGAGTTAGCCAGCAGCTGAGCAGTGTATAGGAGGAGGAGGGGTGTAGTTGGGGGGTGTAGGGGTTGTTTATGTGGATTGTTTTGGAGCAGTGGTTTGGGTGGTCACCCAAGTCCAGCAGTTACATCCCATCTCAAGGGAAGCCAGTTACTCGAGTGTCAAGTCATCTCTTTGCAAAGACACTTGTACATAATGCTCATAATATATTCTACTCTGCTTATCTTTCTTTTGTCCAGCTTGAAAGCAAAAAGATTGACTGGATGGCTTATCTAGATGTTAAGGAATCTGCCAATTCCACACTGGACGCAGCTGGACACAGCTGGACAGCTCTGCCGAAGGTCCCGGGTTTGATCGCCAGCCCGGGCAGCCATCATGAGCTACATTCCAGCTAGATGTTGATATCATGAGACGTTTAATTGAAGGTGCCTTGTACTCGGTGTCTATGCTGGGGTAACCAAAATGTGTAGCGTGGTGTGGACTCCCAAGCTTTATCATCTCATCATTACATCTGCCTCTCGCAGCTGGTCTTATAAGCTGACTGAGCTTCACAACCAGTAGCGTCGAGACATTGAAACACTGGTAATGCATTTATTCAACACCCCAAGAGAGTGGCACTGTGGACTGGTGTTGACTTGAGCTGTAAGTGTTGAATGTGTGGGGGTATTGCAATGGTCTCCTATCTAACCATTGCTAACCTCCACACAGACAGCTGGGTACAGTGGATATACATGGGATGGGAGGGATGGCGATATGAGGGGGTCTTCCTACAAATGCTGCTGTTACTGCTGCTGATGCTGGCTGCTGATGCTGGCTGCTGATGCTGGGGGATCTGAGGAGGCCAGGTGGGTTACCCTGCCTCCCCCCCCCCCATCATCATGATGCTACTGCTGCTGGGGTACTGATGCAGTTACCTGCAGAAGAAAAGCAGAGAGTCAGAAGCAACCATCCTGGAAGCAGAACTAGTTGCTCACCTGCCACTCACGAGAGGGATTGTGCTTTCCATTGGATTACTAAGTCATTTGGGGATATTTTACTTACACTTTATAGACTATCCATCACTCTTGTATAATTCTGCTTATTGATCACTATTGAATATGTGCACTATTTACGAGCCTCTGAGAATCACGTAATAGTCATAATACTGTGGTTAGCATATTGCAAGAGCTACATAAATAATGTAGACTAGATATCACCAGGTATTTATATGATATTTGATATATCACCAAATATATAACGTATATACTACAGCTTGTATTGCATCCATTGGCCCTGCTACGTCTATCGGAATCAGTGGATGAAATATTTGATGAATTTCATGTTGGATACAAAAAGTAGAAGCACAAGTGATGAATGCTAGATGGTTGATTAAATACCAGGGGTGTATGGGATACTGTGGTTACTCGTAATATCATGAATATGTAATGGAATGGAAGTATATAGCAGTTGTTCATTGCAGATTGACTTGTTGTTTTCAAAGTAGATCTATGTGAAAGCTTCAGAGCAGACATTTCATCTCGAGTGGACTATCCTTTGATATATTGAGCGAATAGGTATCACTCGATCTTGCTCATTGCCTGGCTGGTCGATTGATATTGATTAGGCTTATCAATTCTATTCATGTAATTAGGATGATCAATTGATGAATTAATTCCAGTGGAATTTCTCTTTATTTGTTGATGCAACACAGTTTATACGTAAGTCACTGCCACACATATGTTAGTCATTAGCATATTTATATGTGCATATGGTGAGTGTAAACATTGCACAAAGAGATAATCCATAGATATATCAAATAAATATAAAGAGCAGGTGTGGAGACACCTTATTGGCTGATTTGTGTATCAGTGCGTTCATGACGTGCATTTTAACATGCACTGTGAATGTAATGCTGATATATACTTCAAAGTTCATTTCTTGTATATCGATTGAACTAAATCACCCCAGTGTATCTAGGTCAATAACATTTAATAAATCGTGTCCAATTTGATCGGTAGATATTGAAACGCTCAATTAGCTGAGGCGCTAGTGCTGATATTATGCGATGTACCATCCTCTGGTTATACTATGTAGTAAACATATGCGATATATATGACTCTCCATGTGTTTATACACCAGTGTTTTCGTGTGCCCACCTAATCCCTGAGTGACACATGCTCAGTCCTGATGAGCACTTCGCTGTATGTTTAACACATGGTGCGAAAGAAAGGAAACTTTTCGAAGGTTTTTGCAAGTTTCTTGTCTTGGATTACTCGCGAACGACCTGAAAATTGACGCTGAGGAATTTGTATATTTGGCTTACGTATCAATATGTTCCGTGTAAGTTCTTAGGACATATTGATACATATAAGATAAACATTGCGAATTGTACCTCAACGGAAAACCTGCACGACGCAGGATTCTAGAGCGAGGATAGCTACAACAATTGGTTTCGAGTAGAATTCTGATGTTTATTGATAGCTAAATGCTAAACCTTTCCTTTATACCTTCAGTGCCTTGAATTGGGAATCTTATTCTGATTCATCTTTACATAATATACTTTGGCGGCTAAGTCAGATATTGAACGTTTTGCACCGAAGTGTCGCCAGTTGAATGGCATGAATTGTGTGATTCGTGAGCATTTGGCAGTCGTAATGTTTTACTTATGACATACAAAGTGAGTGTTTCTCCCTGCTCACCTGGACGGGAGCCAGTGATGGGTGTAATCAAATCCTGAGCAGTAGCATTCCCAAGGCTGGTGCAGGGAGTATAGCAGGGTGCTATGCTATCTCCCGTGCATTTCACCATTGGCCTGTCTATATGTATTGCCAGAGCTCTGATTGATTGTTGCTTCTAGATAGGATATGATGTGTTGCATCTCACAGTAACCCATTCAGATATACAGCCTCTGTTTTGAATGCATTGCCTCATTGTTTCCCATTATGTTATTGTCTCGACTTACTAAACCACAACAAAACGATGAATTATTACAGCGTAGACAGGAAATATTATGGTGAAATGCAGGTTTAAAATTGCTTAGAATATTTATACAAGATTATATTAATCGAAAGTGCTGAAAAAAATTGCAATATATCGCTATTATTAGCTATGTATTGAATTTAGTATTTATATATTTAAACAGATTATACTAAGCGCGGATGCTTCGATTTATTTCTGACTCGAATGACTTGTTGAAACCGGAAGGAAAGATCTGTTGACCGATTGCCTCATGGAAAAGTTTTTCGGAAGTTCTTTGCTGGAATGTTGGAATATTCTTCAGAATGTCAGTTTGGAATGTTCGCATGACTTTCGCGAGAAATGAAACGGCCATCAAATGTCCATGGCAACAGATTTGTGGTCATAGTTACCATAGCAACGGGATCTGGTGCTGCTGTGTTGCCATGGAGACACGTGATGTCATTGCATGGAATGACTGACATAACTGAACTGACATGACTGACTGCTGCTGAAATGCGTTTGGGATTTTACATGTGAGAATATACTAGATACCATGGTAACTGTTGTCATGGTTACTGTGTATTGTTTGTCTGTATTCAAGATGGTTTATTGAAATCATTTAGTGACATTATTTTGCAAACTTTAATTGAACGCTACAAATTGCATAAAACCTGGTTACCGTTAAAGTGGAACTTTTAAACTAGACTCCGAAACGTAACTGTGAGGATTAGAGGGAATGAATTGGAGGAATTTTATTGGAGGAATTACATCCTGTGGAATGTTATTGACAAGTTGTTTGACTGAAGTCTGATTTTTTTTCCTGGAATTGCTATTTGCTTGACCTCTTGCAAATGCCCCAGGAATGCACAAATAAGACAAATGGGATTCCCCAGCGATTTTGCTGTTTAGTGCCATTTCATTGAATGACCAATATCAGAGGATGCAGTTATACCAAGAGAAATGACTGTAAATGTCATAGTAGGTGATGTTTATCATTGGATTATTATCATTGAAATGGATTACAGCTAATACCATAGGATGTACTTGATGAAGTGGTTACTATGGTAACGATTCGAGTATTATGGTTGCTATGGTAATGATTGGTACTTAATTGTTGTACGGGTAAGTCTTGCAAAATGTGACAAATGAAATATTTTCGATTTGGAAAATGATCAGCCAAGTTCTCGCAGTCAAATGACGCCTTATCCATGCTACGATATTATGCTACGATATTAGGCTTATTGGAGTCAATGTTATGGGTATGACAGTTCAGCAAAGATTCCAATCTATGTAGATGTTTTCTGTAAAGTGACTAGATTGTGGCCGACATCTTTGAGTGAGACTTTTCGACTTGGGCTCATTCGACAAGTTCTACGATACAAATTACCATATTATGTCGTGTTAATTATTTGTTGGATAGGTTTGCAACAAATATGTTGTCAGAAATCCCTAAATTGACTGTCTGGTGGACAGGCAATTGTCTTTCAAAACCGAGTTCTCCAATGTCATAGATTTAAAATTTGAGAAATATTTGGAAAGAGAAATATCTGATATCGGACATTTTCTGTTGTGGCTGCATCTACTAGAACACACATGATGGATTGCCCTGTTCAAGCGTTGTCTTTCTCATGATGTGCAGTGATATATGTAGAGCAGAGTATTAGATACACCAGCTGTCATTCTTGTACTGCTAATGGACAGACAGACAGGCGTACTGTCTATCTTACCTCAACATGATGGATGTTGGCATTGAGTCCTTCAGCATTTCAAGGTTAAACTCTGTGGGCAATTGGTACAGTTGCAAATGTTTCACCAATCACTTCTATATTTAAGTGTTCATCTGGAGCTCTTGGTATTTATGTACTGAAATAATAGTGTAGTAATAAGTACTATGTATTATACTCTAGTGCTTATGGCAGGCAAGCGATCAACCTCAATGTATGGCCTGTGTAGATATCATTGGCTTTATTAGCTCATCTCATCATTACATCTGCCTAGACTATATGGTCCTAATTGGTAAAATACAATGTCATTTCAGGAGCACCTCATTTTAGGAGCACCTCGCCATTGAGAGCACCCAATTTTGGACCCAATTTATATCCTTGAATTTCACCTCTCTATTAAGACAGCCTCATCATTATGCCCCCAGTGCAATTTGCACCAAGGGTGTTTCGTGTAATAATGTATATTTTTTCTCTCGCTGGCACTAGTTACTTCAATCCGTGTTAATAACTAGAGATGCATTCATTTATGCATGAAGTCACTTGAGATGATTTATGGGGAAAAGAGTATCACAAAGTGTATCACAAGGTTCCCCATTGTGACCAATGAGTAAATGCATTTGTATTATTAAATGGCATCCATTTCCATTGATATCGATTGAATAAGAAGCATAAGTTGCTGCATAACAGTAATGAGCAAATAAATAGTGAATATATAGCTAAATAAAGAGAGGGATAAATAAACAAAGCGTTTGATTGACTTGACCAGCTGTTTCAGTGGCCCAGGTGCCAAGAGAATCTTCTTCCTAGCCTGACCTACATGTTCTCTCGTTCTGCTCTTTCTTTCTACTCTTTCTTTCTGCTCTTCCTTCTGCTCTTTCTTTGCTGGCTGCCCGCTCGGTTATATTTGTGTTGTTTTGCTCCCTTCCATCCCAAGTGATGCGGCTGCTGCTGATGCTGCTGCTGCTGCTGCTGCTAGTCCTGTGTTGATAGGAGACTCTTAGGAAGCTCATCATCTCCTGATCTCTCCCACCTGGATCCCTCTCTTAAACGACCATTGTGCTGTTCAACTCTTGTTGCTTTTGTCTGATGATCATCACTTTGGTCATCACTTTGATCATCATTTGATTGTTGGAGGCTGTTTTATTGGATGCCTTTGAAGACGTTATATGAAGACCGCGGGGTATGTTGAATTCATGATTTGAAGACCTTTAGAATTAACATTGATATATCTCCATTGATATATCAAAACCTCAGCAAATCATTCGATGATTGATTTATGCGGGTTGAGTCATATGGCAATTGATGATGGCATATGCAATTCGTTTAACCCCACATACACCGCTTTTAATGATCCCACAAACATCACTTCATCCCACAAACAGGTGTTTGCAACTGCCTGCATTACAAGCGGGTTGAACTTGAACTACATGTGATTATGATATTGATAAGTGCATTTTTGTCATGCTCACTGTAAAACGAGTGAGTTATTCAAATACAGAATTTAAGTGAGTAGTAATTCGAGTGAGTTATTAAAATGAGAAATTAAAGTGAGCTGATATTCAACACCGAGTAATTGTTCTAATGAGTTATCCAAGCTTTAATCCAAGATGATTCAAGTCAGTAATTCAGATTATATATTCAAATAGTATTTCAAATGAGTTATTCAAGGGAGTTATCCAATTAATTCAAGTGAGATATACAACTGAGTTTTCAAGTGAGTAATTGAATTGGCCTGTACTTTAAACAAGTTATTGAAGTGAGTTGTTCAGATGAGTAATTCAAACGAATTATTCGGGTGAGTTGTAATTGAAGTGACTTATTAAAGTGATTAGCGAGTTACTCCTATGAGCTTTTGAAATGAAGATGAGTTGCTGTCAGTTTTCCCATCTCCTCATCACCTGCATTCCTCACGTACCTGCCATTCCTCAGCAACAGGCCTACCTGGTCCAGCCAGCCTCCCTGGTCCAGCCAGCCTCCCTGACTACCTGGGAGGCTTCATTGCTACCTGCAGTACCTGGGAAATACTACCACTTCCTCAGTTGTTACTGTCTTACAGCTCAGATATGGGTACTGTAATGTACTGTAATTGTATAGGTACTGTACTTTGTATAGGTACTGTAATTGTATAGGTACTGTAATTGTATAGGTACTGTAATAGCTAGATTTAGGACAAGTTCACATAGCCTGAAGATTGAAACAGGTCGACACCATAAACCAATAATTCCTGCTCCAAATAGAATATGTGAAAAGTGTACGTTAAACTTTGTAGAAGACGAAATTCACTGTTTGATTGTCTGTCCTGGCAATGAGCAACACCGTGTTAACCTTTTTTTGAATGCAACTAAATTTATTAACAACTTCTTGTCTCTAGATGATATAACTAAGTTTACAGCAATAATGACAAACAAGGAACCTGAGTTATTAATTAGTTTAGGAAAGTTTCTCCTTCAAGCTGATGTGTAGAGAAAACCATCTCCTGTATCCACACAGTTATTAATTTAGTTTATTAGTTTATTAGTTATGATGTGCTTGTCATGTCTTGGACTTTGAGAGTGAAATGTTTTTATTAGTGGCTTGTATTTTTTTCTATTGTGTATGTGGATTTTAAACACGTATTATAAGTTAACTTGGTGGCTGGAACCTTGATTATTGAAATTTTATTGCTTTCTGTACTTACATTAATGTCTCTTTCATGTTATCTTTTAACTGAATGACATATGTATCATTTATGATATTTTACATGTCAATAAAATCTATATATATGTAATTGTATAGGTACTGTAATTGTATAGGTACTGTAATTGTATAGGTACTGTAATTGGGCTCTGACAATAGCTTAGTAGTGTGCAGAATATGTATGGCAATGTAGGACTCTTTATCAACCCTGTACTGTGAATGAAGTGTCAGGATCTTCGGAACCATGGAACATGTTCTAACATACCTCGATATAACTATAGTGTAATTCTGTACGAAAGAAATGTAGGACATTTGATATAAAATGTGAATGTGATTACATTTGGATCACCCAATTCGCTATATTTTGGCAATTGGTCGATTTGGTGACAAGTTGTTAGCAACAGAGTGATGGCTGTCAGAGTCTGTGTACTGCTGTACCCATGGGTGCCAGGGGGGAGGCTAGAGGGATGCTTACTTCACCTGGGTCCATTAGAAATGATTAGAAACACCTCTCAATGATTCCTCCTGAGGTTTAATTACAAATGTATGTTTCACTTTGAGATATCATCACTCGAAGGACTTGTTCGAAAGACTTGTTCGAAAGACTTGTTGGAAAGACTTGTTGGAAAGACTTGTGCTTGGATACAGCCTGGTTAGTGGTGATACACTGCTCAAGAGGACCACCTCATCATGCTCATTGAGGCCCAGTGGTTATGATCTAAACTGGAAGTGGAATACGGGTACTAAAAACATGAAACATATCAGTGGAGAAAGAGGAAATTATGTTACTTTAATGGAATAATAATTTCATGAAAATAAAATCCACAAATGGTGAAGAGAGAAATTTATGGGGAATGAATCATATTAATGTGAACAGTGATGTGAAACAAGGAAAATAGAAAGAAAAAAGATCTAAATGAAGCAAAATTATGTAAAAAGGCAAAATTTTAGACAATATAAAAGAGAAACACACTGACAGATGGTGTGCTTCCCATTGATATGCTGTGTGATATGCTGTGTGAGACAGCCAAAGATTTGAAAATATAGGAGAAGAAAATGCATCGTGTAACGGAAGACATATCGGTGAAAAAGAAGGAAAAGACGATTGAAAGAACGTTTGACGTAAACCTCGACCGGGTCTGTTCTCTCTGGTTTTGTTTACATTTTATGGATGAGTCCAAAATCTAATTAAAGCGAGATGTTTTGGGCAGAAATTTGATGATCGGTTCAATATTGATCGATTGATTTTGAGCGCTCGGTGGAAACTGTTTTAGATTTTCAGAAAAAGGGGTTAATCTTAAAAGATGCTAAAGAATTGAATGAACTTTGAGGATTTAATCAAATTGATAAGGCAGTTTCAATCAGTTCTTTTATTAAAGTTATTGAAGGAAATAAAACGGGATTAATGCATTAATGGTTTCCGCAAGTCTCT